>VZTT01032708.1:28647-48275 GCA_013400855.1 Buphagus erythrorhynchus | reverse complement strand
TATGAATCATTACTTCTGCCCAGAGCAAAGTTGCCTGACAGTAACACAAGCCAGAGAACTGAAGGAGACTGCAGCTTTACCAACTGACTGCAGACACGAGGTAAAACATATTGATAAAAAGAAGCCTTCAAAACCTCTCTGAAAGTTGAGATGCAGGTTAGTTAGTATTCATTGATCCTCTTGGGTGTAAACTAAAGCTAAAGAGAAAGAAGATTGTGCTTTACTCCCCATCATTAAAGTCTACCCCTCAAGACAACTTCCCTGTAATTGCAGGTATAACTTAACATCTAGGAAAAACATTCATAATTTTATGTATCTATCTATATATCTATATGTATTAGTTGCATAATTTTTGGTGACTTTCCAAATCTAAACATCTGTATTTTGATGCTCCCTTGCCTTAGACACACAAACACAATTTTTATGCCTTTGATACATGCAGTAATATGGTATTTCTTATAAAGGATGAAATTAAACTGTTATATTAATTTGAAAAGTTTTTTTCATCCTCTATTCATTGTGTTTTATTATTCTGTTACCTTCCACTTTTGGGCCTGCTTTCAGCATCCTCAGTGTTTCCAGTCAAGCTTACAAATCTGTTTCTTTCTCCCTTCTCTCCCTAAAGGTAAGCCTCGAGATACAGTAATTTTATATGCATGCCTGATTCTCAATGAGCTGTGAGCAGAGGACAAAAGAAATAATTTCATTCCCTACCCCCACATGTGCAAAAATGCAGCCAGGAAAAAAAAAAAATTCAGGCCTTTTCACTTCAGTAGACAAGACTCAACAAATAAAGCCAGATCTGCCCTGCCAGACTTCTGGCTATTTGAATAGGCAAGCAGTAGCTAAGCTTGAAAAAGCATGTACCACCACAGGATCTGAACTGGGCTTTCACTGCTGCTCTTGGTAGGAACAGCTGAAGAAAGATCCAGTGCACAAATGCACAGACAATGGGTGGGAAAAACGGGCTGTTTCTGCCTGTGTGCTTTACCAACAATACAACTATACCATAGAAAGAAAGGGAGAAGAAAATAAAGAGAAGGGGATTGAAGAGAGTCTGGATGAAAACAATGGATTATTTAATGGAGCACAGATTTTGCTGATGCCAAGTGCTTATATATAAAAGGAAGATTCCTATTAGAACACCATGCTTCCATATATCCTCTCTGATAATTTCTCTGCTGAATTTTGGTGAAGATTATTAATTTGCTTGCTGTGAGGTTGATAAAAATATTTGAATTAATTTTTTACAAGGTCGTTTACTTAAAAAAACTTCAACAATTTTAAAATCTACAGCAGATATTCCAGCTGCTGGTGGACCTTCAGTCTGACTAGTCCACTGAAAAATACTACAATACGTGATCAAACCCTGAATCTCAACATTCCAGCTTGAAATCAAGCTGCATTTATGGTGAAAGAAGGGTGACATTTAATAATGCCTAAAGCTAGCTTTATCCTTAAGGACCTATATTAACAATATCAACACAAAAACTGGTTGTCAAAAAAAGAAAAGATATGAAGGTGGAATAGTATTTTCACTGTTTTTTTTTTCAATCTAGAATACTTTTGAATATAAGCAAAACCAATTCCTACACCTCTCTTTTTTGATCTCTGACACCTCCCACTTCTCCTGAGTGATGTGACAGAGCTTGTAGTACAAAGAGCAGATATTTACCTCTGTTAACAATATGAACTACTATAAACACACACACAAGAACACAGGATGGTCAATCTGGTCTAGTACTGTGCCTTATATTTGTTATACTCATCAGAGTATAGAGGTACTAAATTGGTGCACCCATGTTCCAGTGAGATCAGGGAAAATTTGCTTCTCAGGATTACAATTTAATTATATACACAATTTGATCAGTTATTAAAAAGAAAGGAAGAGAATGAAAACTGAAATATGCCATTGACTGCTGAAGCCTCAGAAAACAAATGAAAATAAAAAAAACACAGACAATTTACAATTTATTGCAATCTTGTTAACTTCTACTGCTTATCTGCATGTTAAAAACAAACCATTCACTGCAGATTTAATCATAATTATATAAACTACGTAAAAGACAACTAACTAAATAGAATCCTTCTTAAGTGGGAACTAGAATGAAAAATTATACCCACCTTCCTATCATATTCTTAGTTGTTCAAAATCTGAACTCTGGCCGTAGAGTTTGTATCAAAAAGCAGAGGGATCACACTTAACTGCTCTACTGCATAGCCAAATATATTATGAGAGAACTAAGAGTTCAGTTTTGGTTTGTGTGAAGGACAAGAGGGAGCTGCACCAGCAGAAGCAGAGCCTGCAGGTACAAGGAAGCGATGGCTTCCCTCCATTTAGCACTTGGAAGCCTGCAGCTGGAGTAGTGTCCAGCTTTGGGCTCCTCAGCAGAAGAGAAACATGGACACACCTGAGCAAGTATGTCACAAGGCCACTGAGCTGGAGAGGTGGCACACAAGGACAGGCAGAGAGACAAAGCAGGGCTTGCTCAGCCTGGGGGAGGAGGTCAGGGGGCATCCTACTGCTGTCTACCACTCTTTAACCCAAGGGTACAAAGATGACAAGGCCTGGCTAATCTTGGAGCACGAAATGGGAATCAACAACTTGATAAAAGCTGTTTTAATCTTCCTTTTAAACCACGTGGATCATCAAACTATGACATGGTCACGGAGACTTGTGCAATCTCCATCCTTCAAAAGACTCAACATTTAACTGGGACAAGGCCCTGACATGCTTCTGTCACTGGATCTGCTTTGAGCAGGAGATAGGACTAGAAAAATCTCTGGTGGTATTTTCCAATTTGCATGACTCCATGAATTTCACTTTCATATAAACTCAGGACATTTCCAGTGAAAGCAGCAATATCCTTGATGAATCCTAATCAAGGAACTGAAATCAAAAGACAAACATTTCAATTTCTGATAATTTCTGCATGCTTTTGCCAAGTATTGATTACCTTCCTTTTGCAAAATAAGTATGTTTGCCTAACACTATCTCTCTGAATCTGCTTCATGACTTAAAAACTAGCTTTTTTATTCAGGAAGCAAAATTTCTTCCAGGTGTTTGTAAAAGCGATTCTCTGTTAAGAGTTATTTAGTAGTAACAGCCCCAACCAGCTTTAATCAGTCTCATTTTTTTTTTCTCCTTTAAGTTAATACATTCACAGGCTTCACCTCTTGGCAAGGTATTTTTGTTTTTCATGTAATAATAATAATAATCTCTTTGCTTTGTTTCATTTGGAATGCAATATTTTGACTCCAAAAAGGTTTTGTTTCATACTTTCAGTAATATCATGTGAGGGAAATAGCTATTCTGTGGATTTACAAAATTGGTTGTAAGTAGGGAAGTAACTATTGTACTCTAAACTTTTTCCTCTGCACGTTTCTTCTGAATAAGCTCAACAGAATAGGATTCTAGGATGTCCAACATCTCTTTTGTTTTCATAAAATGAAAACCTCTTCTGGGGGAAAAAAAATGAATAAAAACCATGTTCTAAACAAGGAGAAAGATCTCCAGCATGAATAATAAAGAACATGCCTGTGTTTGGGGAAAGTGAAATAGCTCCCTCTTCTGTAGTAATTCATAACACAGATTACACCTTTAAAAGAAGTAAGATGTTTTGATCCTATGAAACCAGTATCAACTAACTTAAAGAAATTCAAAATCAGTGCATTCAAGCATTTACCATAAAAAAATAAGGAAAAAACCCCAACCAAACAGTAGTCTAACTTTTTACCTAATGTTTTAAGTGATAACTGGCTCAAAACTGTGCCTGAAGGGTGTGCTGCTCAACAGCCTTTCATTCGAGTCTGCAGACTTGTTTAAATTTTGTCTACTGTCCAAAAAGTTAACTGCAGCCTACTAAGCAGCAGCATGTGTGTTTACTTAAGCTTCCTGTAAAAACATTCATATCATTCCAAGAGTGACTAAATGTTTTCCATCCTCATAGTTCGCATTCCAGCCTTCCCTGCCCCTCCAATTCATTACATGAAAAATATCAGCCTTGAGTCCTGGGCTAAAGAATTTCCTTCCTGCGTTTGAAATACCTAATGCCTCACAGGAAACTTTTTCCCAGAATTTAGCTCTCTCTGTCGGCTATCAGGGTTCAACATTTCAGCATCACACATCAATTTATAAGTGTATGCAAGGACTTAGGTGATATAATTTTCTAATGTCACAAGTAACTCTGAAAATACATTCATTAATACCTCCAAACATATAGTTCAGTTTGGCAGCCTTTTGTCGCAAATTTTATTCATGCTGCCAGCCTGAAACTACTAAAATATGTATTTTTTCTTTGAAAGTAACTATTATAATCAAAGACTATTTATTGCTGCAGAGTAAAGAAGCTGGGGGTATATGTATGTCTTTTTTGCAGTGATGCAATCAAAATACATACTTTCTACCCCCAAAATGTGAAGTTAAAACCTTTCTTCTGTCATAATCAGTTCTAGCAGTTTTTGGTTTAACAGGCATGTATACTCTTCAAATGAATTTTAATGCTGATAAGAACTTTTTTTTGACAATTTTAGGTGGAATGACATTAAGACTCTCCTTGTTGAAGGAGAATCAAATCTATCAAGAAATGCCCAAATACATTAAGAAGGCCATTCACTTATTTTCACTAGGTGAAGATAAACACTATATTAGTGTACATCTGGAGCAAGTCTATGAAAACCATTGCTGCTGAAGAAAACTAGGAGGATCCATGAGGTTCTTTATAAGTGAGACATTCTCTGACATGTATTCATTAGGATTCTCTGGCTATTTATCCTTTCAGCAGTCTTCCACTGAATTCAACGATGAATCACTGAAAACCATGAAAATGTTATTCCATACTCATACAGCCTTCCTGAATTTCACTGGCTCGCACTGGCCAGTTTGGTTTCATCATACAGTGGTTCATCAGGCTCAGCTGCCTTCTCAAGAACCACTGCACTAAATCATGATCTGGCAAATAGAAGCCCAATTCTCTGCAGCGTGGCGTTTGCATCCCCTAATTGACTCTGATGAAAGGGCTGGTTGGGAGCTCCAGCGCTGCTGCTGAACAATAACTTACATTTCATGCTCTAAGGAGGACTCTGAGCCCACACCCCGTGTCAGTGAACACTGCTCACTACCACTGACTTCATCCTGAATGAATCAAATTTCTTTTCACTGGACTCTGCTGCCTGTTTTTACTTAATGAAGTGCTAGACACGCTAAAGGAACTGAACTGAATTACATCTCAGCTAGAGT
Organism: Buphagus erythrorhynchus; assembly: GCA_013400855.1. Lineage (NCBI taxonomy): Eukaryota > Metazoa > Chordata > Aves > Passeriformes > Sturnidae > Buphagus > Buphagus erythrorhynchus. The sequence continues at coordinate 43,036 of VZTT01032708.1, read as the reverse complement.
TTGGATTCCTTTATTGATGAAAATGTTAATTTCTTTTTGTGAAGATAAAGTGTCAGCCATAATGACAGCAAAGTACTGTGGGTCTTATTCATGAAAATCCTCTGAGGGGATTTTGTTTAACACTTAATTTCTCATTCACAGCTTATGCTGGCACCCTGCCACTTGTACCTGAGGGCTCTTTTGCAGAAGGACGTGCTGTGAGATAACCAATTACTGTGTATCAGCTTTCTCTATGAATAGCCTGAGCCTCTGAGAGATGCAAGGGAATAGAAGCAACCACAGACTTTCCTAAGGGACATTTTTTGGCATCAGTGCCAGTGCTGAACACTTATATTTATTATCTTGTTAAAAAAAAATAAAAAATCATGCTATCTTAACCAATATTTACTTCCTATGAACACAGCTATTATTCCAATTTACAGATGGCTGTCCACAGATGCAGATGGCCTGAGGCAAACAGTTATTTCTATCACTGGAGCTTCTTTAGAATTATTCACATGCTATTTTATATTCATATGGGGTATTCCCTCTTTTATTTGTACAATTTGTTAAAAATGGAATTGCTGTTTAAACCACAATAATGTTACTTAGAAAGCAAAGTTATTAGCACAGCAAGAAGCAGGTCTGTAAGCATCAGTACTAACTGCAGCTGATTGCCAATGGATCTGGTTAGCTGCCGTGGAACAGGAACTCAGACCAGCTCCCATGAAGAGCTGGTCTGAGCCAAAACAAGTGTGAGCATATATCAAAATTTTGCAGTCCCTTATGGCACTTGAAAAAACCCTTTCTCCCCTCTACCTAGCTGTCTGTTTTGATCTGAAGAAATGGGATCCCTTCCTTGTGCTGCAAAAATAAACCATTTGGCTCTAAAATCATGGGGAAAGCACAGAAGGACAGTATGATTGCCTAAGCCTTGGCTCTTAATGAAGAGAAGTCTAGAAAACAGAAAGAAAACGAACTAAACAAATAAATAGATAATAGATTAAATAAAGTCAAATCCCAGAGGACCAATAGCATTACAGGAGCTATGGAAGCTATATAGGAGCATCCCTCAGAAGCTTAAAACTAATTCTTTCACAGAAGGGAATGGGTCTGCTTTTCCCAGCTCCCACCAGAGAAAGGAGGTGCATGCCTTGAAAAACTGTGTCAACTGAAGAGCTTAAGTTTAGGGACATAAAGGATAAAGGAAGGTCTTCCCCTCCACCCTGTTGTGTCTCAATATAACTCTGTCACCAATTTCATGCCTTTTCTGTGGAAAGGCTTTCTGCCTCTCTCCCTCTGGAAACAGCCACCTCAAAGTACCCAGCCCTCTGTTTCATACATTGGGGTTTTATTAATATGCCCCATGCACAGCCCATGGGCTTTGGTGCGTCAGGTAACTGGAAAGAAGGGATTTCCATGGACATATTGTGTCAAGATGTCTTGCCAAAAGGGTTTTGATCACTTTGATGTTTAGTTAAAAAGATCCCCAAACGCCCTCCCCTCCTAGCCCCCAGCTATGTATCAGGATCTATACATTGGTAAGCTACAGCCACCACTTGCATGAACACTGAAAGCTACACATGAATTACCATTACTGCTTTCAGATATGCAAGCAATTTCCTGAGCAAATCTCTTTTCACTGAGGCTGAAAATATAACTGCCATGCCCTGAACACATCAAAAAGACAATCTTAGTCACAACATGCCACAGAGGGAATTTTGTTTTCCTCAACAACTTTCTGCCTTCCTCTAAATCTCATCTTTCTCTTCTGTAATCCAATTCAATTCTTTTTTGTCTTATCTTTTTCTTTGCAACAACCTTTTAGGCACTTGAGGACTGCTATGTCCACGTTCTGACTTCATAGTTTTATTTTAAGCTGAACCAATCCAATTTACTCAGTCTGTCTTCCTAGGATGTGTTTTACAAATTTTGGACTGTGCTTGTAGCTCTCCAACACTTTTCAGCTCCCACCTTTATCAAGAAGCAATGCACTGAAAAGAACAAAGTACCTCCTATGTCATCCAGGGACACACCCACCCACAGGAAAGACCAAAAAGGATTACTTCATATCTTGTGAATTCTCCTCTTGATCTTAATTTCAGTATGGTATTTGCCTTCTCAAGGCCCTGTTAATCCATGTTCAACATGGATTAACACCTTAATCACCAAACCTCTCCTGGAAAGCTGCTATTTACCAATCACTATGATTCAGGAATTGTGAAGAATCTCCTCCAAGCATGTCATGTTCCACTAAGGGGGAACTGTGGGGAGTTCTTTTAAAACAGATGATCTAGGACAGAATTAAACCAAACGAGGCAAGTATTATATCTGAGAACTGTTTATCGGTAATGAAAAGGGCAATGCCTGACTAAAGAGGAGTAGGAAAGACAGAAAAGGAGGAAGGAGAAGGAAAAGGAGTGGTGAGGGGGGAGAGAAAGGGGAGACAGAGAGAAAAATTGGGCATTATCACCAGAACTTGGGAGCGTGCCATCAATGTCCACGTGGCCGGGATGTGTGCAGTGCCTGCTGAGGAGCCTGCACAGCTCCTGGAGAGGCACAGCTCCTGGAGAGGGCACAGCTCCTGGAGAGGGCACAGCTCCCATGGCCACAGGACCAGACACCAGGTGTGGGGATTGGGCAGGAGGTGCAGAACCCCGGACAGGACTGCAGCAGGGATCATGGTGATGGGCTGGATCAGACCCAGGGTTGGAAGCAGGTGGCTCAAGCAGGAACCTGGGCAGGAATGCAGGGGGGCAGGACAGGTGATGGCTGGAGCAGGTGGGGAAGATGGAAGTGGTAGGACAGTGTGGACATGCTGCTAGAGACCTAGGAAAATTACAGCCAGGGAAATCATTCCCAGGCTGGAGTTCCTCCTGGTGCTCTCAGATCCTTTCCCAAGCTGATAACATGTTCAGCTCCGGCAGGGAGTTTTTTCCCAGGAAGATAGTTTTGTCAAAATAGAATGGAATTAATGACATAGATTAACACCTGGTGTTGACTGTGGGACCCATCCTGAAGTGCTGTCCCAGAGGTGTTTTCCCAATTATCCAATGAGCTACTGTCTTGTCTTAGTTCAGTGGAACACCCTGTAAATATGAACCGTGTTCTCAATGAAATGCCTGCTTTTCCCCAAGGAGGTCCGTGCTGCTGTCATTGCTTTCTCTAGCACAGTAGTGACAGGACAGGACACAGGAATTGGTCAACAGGTGTCCAGCCAGCAAGAAGGAGAGCGAGTGGGCGAGAGCAAGCAAAAAGGGCAAGGGCAAAAAAGAGCCCAGCAGCTTGTGACACAGTTATTTTTATACCCCCAGCTCCTCCCAAGGTCTGCTCTCTGGCAGCAGACTGCTGGCCCAGTTGAATGTTTGCATGCAGTCCATTGGTGGAGACCTTTTGCCACCCAATTGGAGAACCTCTCTGGAGGATACAGTGTCTATAGGACTGCCTATTCCATGTAAGACTTGAAATGGCTGTTAGGCAAAGTCATCCTAGAAACAGGGCTTTCCTCCATCTTCTCCTAGCTGCCTCCTGCAAGTGGCACAAGTGCAGCACTTTCCCCATATACCTCTGGTCAAACAATGTTGAAACAAAAATAAAAATTAATCTGGTTCCTCACAGCATAGCATGTTGTGTTTTCCCTTGTTGAATTTGGTCAGCAACTTTCTGTCAGCTCTCTGCTTTAAAACATATATGAATTCATACTCTGCCTTCCAAGACACTGGCTGTTCTTTTTAGCTTTGCTGTCTATAGATAAAATAAATTTAGCTTTGATCTGAGCTAGTAAAAACATCAAACAGAGCTGGTAAAGATACTAGTGGATACCGGTGCAACTCAAGAGAGGCTGCCCACAGATTTGGAAATTAAATCCATATACAAACTCACTGTTTCGGTATACCTCATCCATAAATACCCCTCTCCTTCATGCACCTACCCCCCCCATGCTCCTGTCTCTTCCTCCTCCCCAATCTCCCCAGGGAGCTCCAGTGTAAAGCATCTCAAATACCTCACTCAGCCTCCCCTTCCAGCAGCAGCAGGCAAGATTGAGGTGAGGGGAGTGACTGTTACCATCTTCCCCAAGTACAGCAAACCCAAGGCAAGCATTCAGAAAATTATACATTTCAAACCAATCTGGGCACCCAATCAACATGGGAACGTGTATTGCATAGCACACATACAGGATATACACCATGAATACGTATACAGCAGCATGTTAGGAAGAATTAAAAAGGGTTTACTGAGGAACATAGATACAAATCAACTCTGTATAGCTCCATTATGGTCTCCAATTCAGAGAAGTGTCAACAGCTACTTTTATGTAACTTCAGTCTCTACAATCCTCACAGCCTGGTTTCTCACTGTGGTAGTAAGAACATCAGGATTTTCTTCATGAGGGAATGGGAATGTTCTAGTTTGGTCTGAATTTACCGCATTCAAAGGCTGAATACATTTGTATGCTGACACACTGTGCTCATATTTCAAGAATCTTTGTACACAGAATTTCTAGTATGTTATATGTGATCTCTGGCAGCAAAATTTTTTTCAAGTGTAGTCCAAGAAAAAGTTTATCCTTATGAAGCTGCTGGAATGTAAACTTATCTAGGGGAACAAATATGTCCTTCATTGAAACTGGTTATAAACCAGCCAAGAAATAACTGAATTGGCAGAACTGCAGGTACAGCAGCATTTAGATCAAAGACAGAGAGGAAGAGTCAGAAGTGACTGATACTTATAACCTTTTACTCTGGATGAGCCACAGCCAGGCCAGATCCACAAGCAGCTTTGATTACAATTTTCTCATCAGTTTCATGCCCCACAAACCCCTGTATGTCTCAACACTCAAACCAAAATATACTATAGAAATATCTTTGACTAAATATTTTGGTTTGCATATTAAAGAGCTTATATCTGACATGTTTAAAGTAAGCTCACACAATTGAAGCTGGCTGCTGAAAGTGGGTTCTCTTTCAAATGTAAATGTAAGTCCAATGAGAAATAAATGCATCCTTAAAAACAGTGATAAGCATATAAATGTCTTCCTTATTATTCCTTATCTAACATTTATTTCTAAATAGAAATATGGGCATGAACTGGTCCCATCAGCAACTAAACTGACTAAGATAGTAGGGGGTTTTCATCAGGTTCCATTCTTCTTTCTGCTTTGGATCTGATGTATAGTTAAGATGTCAAAATACAAACTATTATTTCCTACATTCTGCATTAGTCTCCACAAAAAAAATGAAAAAGTTAATGCAAAAAGTAAGAGCTACAGCTGAATCAAGAAATGCAGTATACAAGTAAGAGCAAAAAAGCAAAGTATATTCATGATGCAATTACATAATGCGACTTTTGAAAAGAAGTAATTTTAAACTAGCCTGCAAAAACGATGTTATTTCTCTGTGGTATATATTCTTGTTCAGATGTTGAGATGTGAGTGAGAACTGGAAGTCATTCAAAAGAGGAGTGCAAAATGAGGTATGCTTATCTTTACAATCACTAGTAAATGACTATTTCAAAATCAGCTGCAAGGTTTACATTATTTTTGCCCATTTATTGAACATATCACTGAAGTACACTGCTTTTTCTGCTTTAATAACTTGCACAGTTGAAAATATGACACTTGTATAATATCACCAATGCCAGACCTCTGCCTACACTAGATAAGAATTCTGCTTCTCTTTCCTGAACTGTAGGAAATTAGAGAAGCAGAAGGATAGAGAAACCAAACTGGAGAGCACAGGACAGTCAATGCTTCTGCTCACACAGTGCATTGCAAAATTCAGGTTAAGCTGTGGATATCCAAGTGCAGTGAGGTGGTATGCAGAAAGGCATCAAATGGCTGACAATGATGCATTTTATTCCTCTTTAGGAAAAAATGTGCCTGGAATTTACTTCATTACTTGTAGCTCCATTAAAATGTACTGCACATTTTTTTCATTAGAATCATTAAAATCAAGGGATTGATTTTTCAGCCAATTTCCCAGCCAGGACCTTATTCTCCCCTGTTTCCACCACCCCTGTAGGTCATGGACGACACAATGAGCATCAGCAGCAGAACTTCATCAACAGAAATAATTCTCAGGAAAAAGAGTGAGAAGCTGATTTAAAATGGGAAGGAGCACTGATCCATGCAGCTTACCTGATTAAGAGAATAGAGATGTCAGGTGGCTGGATGATGGCAGAAACAAAACAGCATTTTAGATGGGATTAGGTTGTAATTAAAATAAGTAAAATTCGGGAAAAATCAGTTGTGCGAAGGAATTAAAAGTTTATAACTCTCTCCCCATGGCAAGCATACTTCTCCAGTTCAGCCTTAGAACAAGGAGAAAACCAGAGAACAGAAATCTAAAGAAGCTCCTTGCCTACTGGGTTAGCAAGTGACAGCTGTATTGTAATGAAAGCAGACAGTACTTGTTTCCTACCCCACGCATTAAACTCCAAGTAGAAACACTACTAATCTCAGATTTAAGGCTTAAAACACATGAAGCTATCTGACCTTGGAGGTGGGCCAGAAGTCTACAGCTAACAAACAAGTCACTGCTGCCATCAGCTTAAACACTACCTTTTAAAAAATGAATAAAGATACAATTCTTAATGTTAAATGCAGACAGTCAACATCTAACATTGCTATTTTCCCTAATGTTCTGTGATTTTCTTAATGTGTGCTTTCAAAGAAAAATGTTAACAGATTCAGAAAGGCACACAGGGCTCATACTTCAAATCAGGTAATACCTTGCTCTCATGTATCTAAATACTTCTATTCAGGCTGCTAATCACAAGGTATAACAGCCTTGAACTTGTTTGATACCCCAAAACATAACTTCAAGAGATTTGCTGGTACCCTTGATGGTTCATTTCTCAGGGTTTTTTTCATTTGTCATTATTGCAAGATCTGGTAACTCTCAGATGCTGAATAACTTCAATCATCCAAAGGTGCTTCTTACAAACTCAATTTTTTGAATCTTGAGTGCTATCATCTGAACACACTACTGCGTTTTAACAGTCCAGTATTTTTTGATCCTTGAAACAACCCCATATCTGGATTCCTGGAGTTAAGTAATTTGCAATAATTGATCATAATAATCTGGTTTAGTTATATTTGTTTGCTGTAGGAGAGGGAAGGGAAAAAAGAGAGGATTCAAGTGTTTTCAGATCTTCTCTGACCACTGGTACCTAAGTATGCTGAAGCTTTGCCCTAGCATGAACTAGAAGCACTTCTACTAATTGTTGGTTCCACTGCTTATATAATTTCATTACCCATTGAAAAAAAAACCACTAAGGCAAATGTGATGCTTTTTAGCTTAAAACTTAGGAAGTTTCTCAAAATACCACTCAGTATCACTGCCTTCCAGATCACACACTCAGAACTAGATGATTACAATTAAGCATACATCATACAACAGATAATGTGACAAAGAAGCCAGACTATTTTTTAATAAAACATAATTTAGATGACACAAGGACCTCATTTAAATATTGATTCCACAATTCTATTTTTTTCATCCATTTGTATCATAAGTATGATTGCACTCCGTAAGTCACTCACCCAAGCAACTACAGAACAATTTTTATGGACTTAAAGAGTTCTGGCTAAATCTTCTTCTAAAAGTAGAAACCTGTTACTGCATAGAATTATGCAACCTAGTCCAGAAGACCTAACTTGTGTCCTGAGAGCACTGCACAGGCATTACTGTTAATGAAGCACCAGCTTGTTTATTTTGCAGCCTTTAGCAATGAAGGATGGAAACCTACGCCTGACCCTGTGTTTGCTTCCCACGGCTCTTCATAATTAGCTTATATACATATATATACATATACATTTAATTCAATTATCTCTCATCCATTTTCTCCAGTCTGGAAGAGGACAATAGAGACATTTGCCTATCCTTCCCTCATTAGAGGAAGAGAATCCTCTCAGTGTATTAACATGTTGAAAATACTCCCATCAGCCTCTCTCTCTCTCTGTACTGCCTTCCCAAGCTGGCTCAGACACTTAGATAATGAGGGGTGACAGCACAGGCTCTGTGACACCCATCCTGAGGTGATCACTGGGGATTAATAGCAGTTAACCTGCTTCATCCCAATGACATTAATTCAGTGCAAGCAGAGCAATTCTGTAGAATTCACCAGCAGCTTTTACACATTGTATCAAACACCTTCTTCATGCCTAGTGATGTGAACTCTGAAGTTAAAGAGCATCTGTAAGAAATCATTATGCTCCTCAGATTTATCCTAAAATGTAAGTATCACAGTGAGCTTACTTGGATGGATCCTGCAAACTCAGAAGGGCCCTGAGACACATGTAGATATACAAATTTTTTTTTCAATCAGAGATGGAATGAGAGAAACTTAAGTGGCAACTCACTGAGCACCCGCAAGTGTTTGTATAATGTGAAGATGGCTCTAGGTCCAGATGAACTGTTTGTAAATTTATCTGGTGTTTTTTCTGATGAACAGCTACTCCATAAAATGTGGCTCTAGATGTACATTTACATATACCACTCAAAATATTTTTTTAATGTCTCAGTTTGCAAGTCTTCGTATTTCCATTCTCAGGCTGGGCAAGCATTTTACCTTATAGCTGGGTTAAATCTCAGTCAGTTATACCATATACATTTATTTCCACAAACAAATGAAAAAATAACTGTAAAGTTGAAAAATTAATCTATCCCCCAGGTAATATCCCTTTTTATAAGTTTCACTGAAATAATTATGTCCAATATCAAATGATATTGTACAAAGAGATTTTTAGTTGCAACTAAATGACAGTGATGAAGAAGAAAATAGGAATAATCCAATCAATATCCAGTGATATCAAGTGATAAATATTTTGACCTTCTAACTTCTCCAATATTTATAAATAAGGTTTAAGCAAAGCTAGGAGAAAAATTAGTAAATAATGCTGATCTTAACCACCTCTTACTATACTCTTTGTGCCAAAGGAGTACCAGGGATTGCCAACATACAGGCATACTGAAACCACGCTTATGAGTTCTGCCCCCAGTAATTATTCAGTACCCAGCTTCTTCAATCCTCCAGAATTTTCAAGTGAACTGAGAACTGCCAGGTAAGCAGAGGCCATGGCAGACCAAAGCCCAGCGAGGGGGAATACCACTCGTACCTTCACAGACAGGGCAGCACTCCCCAGGGACCTTGACAGGGTTCAGGCAGCTCTGCCCACAGGCTGTGGCCACGCAGTGCGGGTCCCCGTTGATGCACTGGCAGAACGTGCAGTCGTCCTCGCGCCAGCGGTCTCCGTGAGCCTGGATCTGGCCGTTGGCATAGCAGCCAGCAGGGTTACTCACTGGATAAAGTGCGTCTGGAACGACAGCAATTGCAGGAGAACGTGTTTTAATTAACGTTTTAATCTTTTGTTTCAGTTCTTCAGGACGAAATGGTTCTTGGATCTATTGGTTCTTTCTTTGTACCAACATTTCCAAACACCCACTGCAGTGACTCATGACAGCACTGCAACACTCTTTTACACCATGAGCAAAGATGAGGCCTCTGGCACATCTGTTGCTGGAATGGGAAGAGCGTTTAAGCTGCTCCTCATCCAAGTTTTGGAGATACACTACCCTTTTTGAACGGGGTCAGTTTTCAACTTCATTTTAGTTGAACTTTTTGCCCCTTGAAAGCCACAAGTCCCACTTACCTGCTAGCAATCAGATTAATATCTGGGTATTTAAATACCAGAATTTTAGAGAGCATACTTTGTGTAAGATTTCTCCTCAAATTCCATGCAAGTCTGTCTGTATGATAGCCCATTACTTGAAATAAAAGCAGCTTTTACTCTTCAGAAATAAGAGTACTCCAGAGATGTGGTAAGATGCAGTAAGCTGCACTGATATTAAGTTAAAAAGATATATACATAATGTGAATGTATACAACTTATCATGGTAACTAATAAAAGGTAACTGTCAGGCTCAGAAATGAAGTATCTGAGAATATATAGTAAGTAAGTCAGGTTTGCGAAGCAAGCAATACTACAAATTACACATTGAAGCAAATTTAATATATTAAAAGCAATAAATATACCTGAAAACATCTTTTTTAGCAGACATCAAATAGACACAAGTGATTTATTATAAGTTAATTTTCCAGGAGTGTTAAGATGGAAGGACTTGGGAGAAATAAGATGTCCTATCTGAAGGAAAAAAAGGATTGAATGAAACTTGGATTATTTCTTTGAAGTTTCATCAGTCCCTTTGGAAGAAAGGCAACGCATTTGAATGTAGAAAAAAACCTGTAGCAGTGCCAGTATCTGCTGTCTTATTCTAAGCCACTTTATGACACTCCAAATATTTGAAGTGAAACAGCACACAATGTCATCCCCATCCTGAGCTGTACTGATATTCAGAGTTTTAGTAGAATTCTTATTAAGCCCAAAACCAGATGGTTATGAAAATCAGGCATTTAAAATTTAAAACGCTTCCTGAATTCTTAACTTTGCACCATTCATGTTTTAGGATGACCTTGTTTCTGTAAATAACTGGTTTGACCTAGCCAAAAATCAAATCATACACAAAGAAATGAAGAGAATTTTATCATTCCACTTATGCACAGGATTCTGATTGACAGAGGAATACAGAAAAAGCACAGAAAAGGCATACAAGACTTGTCCTATTTGCAATAGTCTTCTATGCAACTCAAACACAAAGTTCCTGGTACCTTTAAAAGGTCAGTAACATTGAAAACTATAAATTGAGTCCAGCAAATTACATCTCGTAATGCTGATATAGCCTACAGAACTTTGAGAAAGAACTCCTGGAGTTAAGTCAAGAAGGGCTTTTGCCTGTACTACACAACTCACACCAAGTTTAGTACTTCCCATTTTAGAATTTTTGGGGAAAAAAGAAGCTTCGTATTTCTTGATATTTCTATAATCATATATATAAGTAAATATTTGTAGAAAGCAACTAATCACCTTGAAAACAAGTAATGAAATACTCAACAGAAGAAGAGAAGGTAGAAAAAATGCCACTTCTTCAACAACCAGAAATGCATGAATGGGTGGGCTGATATGTTCTGCCCATTGAAAATATTTGACCTTGTCAATTTAGGTGTCAGCTTTATCCAAGTTGTTTAAAAAGGGACCAGAGGCACCTTTTTTTTCCCTTTTTTTTTTTTTAAAGTATTTAAAGAAACCAGGACAATTATAATACATTAATGGTTCCAGCTGCCTAGGCTCACTTAAAAGAATGCCACTAAATCAAGAGGGATTTCTAGCAAAAACCACCATGTATCTTACTATCCAATCATACAGAATTCAGAAGTCAGACTTCCTTCATTTAGGGCCATAACCCCTACCAAAAGAATACACAGCAGAAAGAAGCAAGTCATAGAGCATCAGGTGGTTTGACAAAGGACTCTGTAACTTGGCATTAAGCCACAGTCATTACTAGACAAAAAGGACTACTCAATAATTACATAACATTATCCATTTTATTCTTACTAAGGACCAGTCTTAAAGAAGAAATTTCCACTGCAGACTAATATGCACCAAATCATCAACCTGAAATGAAATGTTATCAGGTTGTCTTGCTAGTCTGATTCAAACGTTGCAAAAATGAAGAAATCAAATTTTATTGTGGTATGATGACATGACAGACCAATTTATTGATAAATAAGGTAGCTGAATATTTAAATCATCAAAGAGGATAAAGGAGATACCTAGACCTGCAAGTCCAGTATGGAAAATCAGCATCCATATCTCAATATGACAGAGAGGACAGATGGAGCAGATATGTAGATACATTATTTATATATCTATATATTGTCACAATGATTTCATAATGCCAAACCTTGGATATTCACATATGAGAAAAAACAGTAATTATAGGAAATGAACCCAAGAGATTTTACATATTCCATAAAGTCAGCAGCTCATACAGCAATTTCTTCAGGAGTGGATCTGCACTTACTTGGGGGGGGTTCACCACATCAGACATGCCTTCTCTAGACTTTTTCAATCTGTCATTAAATGACAGTATAGCACTTTTTCTTTTTTCCTTACACCATGAAGGTTCTTGTAAGTGTAGGTGCAACAGCAGCAGGAAATACCAAAAATCGAGGATCCTGCCTTCAAGTATAGTCAGCAATGAATGTCTAGGCCAGGTCTTAAACTCTGGGCAAACATGGATTGGTATCTCTCTGGAATACTTAAACCTACAACATTTGCATTTCAGTTTCTCTACATGTGAACACCATGTATCAACCTGATACAAACTTACACTAAAATATATAAAATATACACCAAAATATTAAAAAATTACAAATACTCTTTAAAAAATGACTTCCTAACTTTCCCATCTAATATTTTATTATCCACATTTTGGGTTTAAATCTCTGAAGCTTTCATAAAGCTTTCTCAAAGCTTTTTTACAAAGTTGTAACAAAACAAGCCATTTTTCACCAGATCCTGTGCTGAGTGAGAAGGTCCAGCCCTTACAGCTGCCTCTATTAGACATATTTTTATGGGGTACTTTACTTTCTAATTCTTTGCCTGGAATAAAACACAACTAAAATGAATCTTCTCCTGCAAAGATCTAAAGGAATAATCATATTAAGGAGACTGCAAAGTGTTTGAAATTCCCAATAATTACTAGATTCCTCTCCTCTGAAGAGGAGATTTCAGATTCCCAGGTGATTTCATTTATTGAGAAGATATTCCTATGTCCACATTTAAACAAAGGGACTAAAAGTGCTTTACAGGCCTTTTGACTGCCTGGTGGCCATAGCTTGACCTTCACTGAAGATCCCAGTGCACAGCACCACCCCTATCTTCCTCTGCTGGAAATCTGGTTGTATTCTGGCAGAAGATGCCTCCAATACTTTCTAATATAAGCCAGAGGGTCAATGTGAGATTTCCCACAGAGCCCTTTTTAGGAGGACTGCAGGCCTAGCAAGGTTCTCAGCAGAGCAAAGGAGGAAGAGAAAAACATTGACATTGCATTGCTGCCCCACTGCTTTGCTGTAATGGTAGAGGAAAGAAGCAGTGTGCATTACTCTAGCCAAACAGAGCAAGAAGCAGGTTCCAGAGCAATCGAAATTTGTCCCAGGGCCACAATGGCAGCTCTGGAGATGCCTGTCTAAATGTCTGTGCAGAAATTAGAAACAGCTTTTTATGTCGTTTGTCAAGAGGGTCCCCCAGAAAGCACTGCACACTTGACCATGTCTAAGAAGTGGTGACAAAGTCAGAGAAGCACTGCAAAGAGCACATTCAGGAACAGCAAAAATGTAGAAATAAACTGAATCACAGAGGAATCTGCAAACTTCAGAAGAACAAAAGCCCTTGTTTGCTCATTTCCATTGAGCAGGCAAATTAAAAAAACCCAGCAGAATTAAAAGCAGACAGGATGAAAAAGAGAATGTACCTTCACAGACTGGGCAGCACTCTCCTTCAGGCACATAGTACCTGTCACAGTGCAGCTCACCACACTGGGCAGAGAAACAAATGGAGACTCCCCCTTGGCAGCGGCAGAATCGACAAGCATCCATGCGGAACATGTCTCCATCATAATATTCCGTGCTGTTAAATATGCAAGTTGGCTTCACTTCTGAAAGAAGAAAAAGAAAAAAGTATTTTACAGATATTGTTAAACAGGAAATAGCTAAGCCTATGTTGCTACTGACAAAAACAGATACAAAAGAGTCAGTTGATTTTTCTTTCATTTTGTTAACTCAAATACAATTTCATTTTAAGAACATGGTATATTTTATTTTCTGTTTCAACAATGGAAGAAAATAAAATGCTGTTCAAAATAACCTTCAGAGCAACTGTCTACAATTAAAAGCCTCAATTAAAAAATTAAAATCCTGGAAAAAGGCTGCAGCACTAGTATTTCTTTGTAGGTGTTAAATATTTCTCATTCGCAATGAAACTGAAGCTACTTTAAATTTCAACACATGAAACAGTATGTTTTTCTGTTTTAATAAGTCAGTTTCTGATGTTTCTTAAGTGTAATCTTCCTCTCTGTAGCACTTGGTACTCAGGTGGATATACTGCACTAAAGTTGTCCATTCGATAGGTAAAAAACCCAAACCAACAAAACCCAAACATTTTGTGACTGCATGATCTGTTATGCAGAACTGAGTATTTCTTTTTTCAAGCAACCTGGAGCTGTAATAGCCAGCTCACAACCATACTCCCCACAAAAAAACTCCCAACAAACTCAATTGTAATAGTAGTTATATGATCACTTCAGTGTTTCAAAAACGTAAGATGGATATTTCTTGTGTGCCTCAATCTAAAGCAGAGCCTTAACATATAATTAAAGCCAAATTTTGTGGGAAACTAAGAGCCTCTCAAAAGTTTAAGTGTTTTGGAAAGATTGCTCATTTATTTTGTTAACATTAAAAAAAAAGAAAAAAGATGCTAATTAAAGCAATGAAACAGTCTGCAGATTTAATC
>VZTT01032708.1:13232-28514 GCA_013400855.1 Buphagus erythrorhynchus | reverse complement strand
CCCCCTCCCTCTTCCCCATTTCAGAATAAAACTTTGGCCTGCTATTACACTAGCCCAAAATTTGTGAAAGCAGCCACCTGAAGTACAGCAGCATCTAGTACCCCAGTCTGGTTTTTTCAGAAGCGTATATCTAGCAGTCTGAAAAAACAAAGGTTCTGCAAACAGGAAGCTATTTATTTCAGCACCAACATTATCAAATACTGTAGGTAAATCCAACATGTTTCACTGCATTTGAAGCAAACAGCAAAGAAAAGAAAGAACAATTGTCCATGTTTCTGATTTCTGTAAAACAGATGGTAAAGACTTTTTATTTACCTATTAATGCCCAGCCACATAGAGTTGAAAACTGTGCCCACTTTATGGTCAGGTGATTTTTTTTTTGCTTAGTGATCAATCTCACATGGGAGATGAAATATATTTAAATGAAAAATCAGCATTTGCAGATTCCTTACAATCCACCCCAATTCTCTTAACTTTTGGGAGCTAAAAACTTTACATCCGAGTTTCTCTTGACAACGACACAGGTTTTCTTTAAAACTGTAAAGAATTTTAGTACTTTTTAGTACTATTTTTAGTACATTTAAAGTATTTCTTTCAACATATGCTTATACTGTGGTCCAGCCTTGAGTCATTTGAAATGATTGTAAAGCACTAGAGTTGAAAGTTGGAAATATCCTGAGTGATGTTTGATTTTTATATGCCTGTTCTGTCTTCAAGGCATAATGTAGAAAGCAGCATAAAAAGTAAGAGCAAGAGGAGGAAATACCACTGTGTCCGGGAAAACAGCTATGACCTCATTAGAAAGCAATTCACATAAACAAACACTTGAGAAATATTTCAAGTTTATGCAGCTCAAGCTGTTAGTTTAAAAACCTTCTCAAAAAGGAAAAGCGCCAACACAACTCAAAAGGCCTTTAATCCATTTGCTCCTGGCTTCACTGTTGTCATTGCAGCTCTCCAGATTTTTACTGATTCCCCCAAACCCGAACAGCAGAGAAATTCCTGCCTCATTAGAAGTTGAAACATCATCTCCCATTAACTATCATTATTTTTAAGCGTCGAAACAAGACTATGCAAGTAACTGCAAATCCTGTAAGGAAGCAGCATGTTTTATTCCTACAACGAAAACCACTGAAGAATTTCACTATGTGTGTATTTTTACCATCCAGCCTTATGGTAAATGTATATATCCAGACTAAACTATAGACCTAAGCCTATGCATCCAGCTACGAGACAAGGATTACTTTTGTTAGAACCATCTGTAAGACTCCAGTCTTGAGACTGAGTCAAGGCAAAACAAGCATTAAACAAAGAATTCTAGCTTTAGGTACTGCAGTTGGAAACCTGATGAAAGAATGAGCAACACACAGTGAAATTATAATAATGCATTTCTTCCATCACAATATGCTGAAAGATCTTTCANTCACCAAAGGATAAAATAACATAAAGCTAATATTTATTAAATAAATGCATCTTTTCCTAAATTCATGAATTTATTGCTCTGCCAAAAAAGATAAAACTACAGGTAGGTTTCTTCAAGTGTATCACAAAGGAATTCTAATTGCCAAAACTTCATAGCACAAAGCAGTTAAACATATCTGAGACTCCAAATCCTGTTTGTGATGCAGACTACCACAACAAAGCAATGGGCATGAGACACAGGCCATGGCTTTGTGAACATAAATTCAGTGTCTGCTAGCTCTCAGATAACCCAGTAATACAAGATTGATCCAGCCCAAGCACTGACACACAACTGCCCATCTGTGAAAGAAACCAGGACAGAGGGGATGGTCCCCAGAAAGATAGAGGGTTTTTTTCTGGCAGTGGAAGAACAAATGACATCCCTGCTTCTATATAAAGTCAAGCATGACTCCGATTGACTTGATTTGGCTTTAAAGTTCCTGACACAGAGTTAAAAGAAAAATAGTTCTGACACAAATTTAGCTCTACAGATCCTATGGCCATGGCCTTTTTCTTCTGGGTTGAGAGCCCAAAAAGGTGGCACTAAACCCCACAGCCTCATACAACACAAACAGTGATCATTTCTCAAACCTTTATCACCAATCTGAACTGCAAAGGGACACAATCTGATTTACCAAATTAGTTTTCAAAGGTATTTTACCTTCTACATATAAATCTAATGAAATACATATTAGTTCTATGGGCTAAACTACTCCAAAGTAAAACTTCTGTTATTGAGATTTCTGGAGCTTCCTAATACTTATTGTTTTCTTTAATTAGTCATGGAACAGCTTAGAAGCACATGCAAGTTTGGCAAACCATCCCTTGTGAGGCAGCAGTTCTGCACATGCCAAGCCCATGAGATGCTTCAGGGCATCAGCTCTCTGTAGGCAAGTCTGGGCATTTTCTTTTGAAGTATCAGAAATTCCAGCTCTCCCAAACCGGAAGCAAGATTCAAAACAATTTTGTGTTGTTTAAAAGATTAAAAGGTTCGTGATTCCAGGACTTCAGATTTTCCTTCAGTATAAAAAAGTATTTGTATCAGAGCCTTGGAAGGAACTCGGGTAAGTGCTGTGAACTTTATATTAAATGAAAGGGAAGGAAACTGATAAATTTGAATCCTTTGTCCATATAAACAAAACACAGAAAAGCTTTCCATTTTTCAAAAGCTGAGCTGATAGAGAGTTTAAAAAAAGAGAAGGTTACATATCATTGGAATTGGCCCATAACAATGCTATAGGACAACTGTATGCTCTTGCTTCCTTGCAGGCATATAAAACAAGCTAGGTAGAAAAAGCTATTTGGATTCTGACACTTCAGGTGGCACTGCTTAGTTTCCCTAAGCAGCATATTCCTTATTATTGCAGCATATTATATTGCAGCATATTCCCTCTTAACAGAGTTACAGGACTGTTCTGAGAGTCCTTTGGTCCTGCACATTCTAAAAAGGTAAACCAGAAATGGAGAAACCAGAATTAAAACAAAACTGTAACTATGATTTGTAAATGAATGCATTTGTTTATGCAATTACTTAAAAATACTTTCACAGCTTAAAGGAATGAAATACTATTTTGTGGCAACTGCAGTCTGTAAAAGAAATTAAAAGATACTTGGGATGCTGAGAAAACCCAAATTCAGCTCCATCTGATACATCCCTGTCTTAATATTTTCTTTAAAACCACCAGTAATGGAGGAAATGCAACCTACCTATTAAACAATTCCACAGTTTTATCTACTGCAACAGAGTAAAAATCATGGAAGGGTAATTCAAGTTAGATAGAAACAGCAAACAAATAGAAAAGGAAGTTTCCCCTAAGCTTCATTACATTTCCCATCTTTGAGGTCTCATGTTCTACAGTTTTTTTCTGTCCTCCAGGATATAAATTTCTTGCTAAGAGGACTCATCCTCAGGACACCTCAGGGTGTCACTGCCTAAATCCTCTCTTACAAATAAACTGTACATCTTTCTTTCAATTTTAATTTTTCTCCATCAGGTCATGTTTTTTAGTGTTTGATTGTTTCTTTGACTTTCTACAAGGCTGTCCACCCTTATTTCTCTTAACTCCTTCTAGAAATTAAGCAGTGCTGCTTTTTAACATCCTGCAGTCCTACTACAGGAAAATACCAGGACAACAAAGGAGGAGCTGGAGCCACAGAGGGTGGTGGCTATGCTCTAAAACCCCCAAACAGTTACAGATTTTTTTGATGAAATTGCCACACAATCCTTGGAAGCAAGACATGCTCTTCATAACAGTGGAATGTGTTTAAATCCCAGCGGTCTCTGTCAGTCCATCACAGGAGAAAATACACGTTGTGATCAGTTTAGCAATAGGCATGCTAATAAGGCACAGACATCTGAAACAGTACCATTAATAGGTACTGGCACAGCCCATCATGCATTGCCAGGACATTTGTGAGAAGCCTCTCATGCATGAGAGAAGTTAAAAACTGCAGTGGGGGAAAAAAAAAAAAATCTCCAAACCTGTAACACGAGGCTGTGGTCTGGCATTATAACAGGTCTAGCCATGTCTTCCATGCTTTGAGAAAAATACTGAATTCTAACCTTGACCTCCAAAGTATTGGCAACTTTGTCCAAGTTTAAAAACTCCAGCACTATCTGAGCCAGAACACTACTAAAGATATCAGTCTACCAAGGCAATTAACTTTGGCAAAAAATATTACTATTTCACCAAAGTAAACACTAGAAGTATATACTTAATGTTTAAAAAAACTTTTAAACCCATTTGACATCTAATATTCTTTGCGTATGTCATATAATTTCACAGCATCTATACAGTGTCTTGTGTTTCATTAACTAACATGAAATAAGTGAAATAGATTTTGTCCTTTTTCATTTAAAAATAACTTTGTTTTTAAAACTCAGTCTCTACTTCCAATTGAACAACCCTCCCACTCCTAGTGAATTACTGCAGAGTTTTGAGTCTGGTTTCACATCCAGGTGTGGTCCTGACAATCCCTACCCCATCTTTTTTATCAATTTATCTACAGACTATTTTTACCAGGAATTTTGGGTTGCCCAGCCTTCAGTTTTCTGTGTTTTCCTTTTCTCTCCTGTTTTAAATGTAACTGGTAATGACTTGCATTCTTTCATAAACTTTTCCCAATTTCACTAGGGCAAGTATAATACAGGTTCAGAGATCTAAAATATTTGATTTGGTTTGGCAGACTGAACAACTTTTTCATTATAATAGACAAAATTCTCATCCAGCTGTAACTGGTAATTAGCCATGATTTTCAAATACCTTTCAGGCGTTCTGATTGAATTAAAAACAATAAACTCCAAAACCAAACCTCAGCCCACAACAACTAAATCCCTCTACCTTTTTGGTATCAGATTACCTTCCTTTAATGTTAAACTTATTACATACCAAACAATTTGTTATCTTTTGCATCTCACAAGCTGCATTTTGCATCTTATTTCTTTAAGCAGCTGCCTATTTGAAGTCCACCACAAAAATCTGTGGTTTTGGATGGCCAAAGAGAAATATGCAGTACTGTTCAATTAGTATTAGGACTATTTAATTCTCAGCTCAGAGACAGATTGTTACCTTGGTCAAATCCTTATTTCTTTAGAGCACACATAAAGTAAGCTTAATGAAAGTGCAATAAAGACTGCCAAGATTGATGCAATAAATAATGGGAACTCCATGGTAGATGGTGCCTGTGAGGTACTTCACTTGGACTTCATTCCACTTTCTAAGGTGAATATTTTCATTGCTGACCCTACATTCCCCGTCAAATCCTTTCAGTATTCATTGATGCTCCCTTTAGAAATAGGCCATTCTTATTTCTTTTAGAAATAGTGGAATGACCTTCATCCTTTTCTGCACCATGAGATTAATAATGGATCTGCAATTGCTGTGAGGAGCAAGTGAACCAACAGGTGACAAGAAGTGTGATTAAAGAGGATTTTTAATCTCTCTTCCAATGCAGTACCACTGTATAGAGATGCAAGTGTGAAAACAGCCAGAAGGCACAAAGGAAAAAGAAATGCCTCCTTTATGTCAGTTTATCTTCTCAAATGAGGAAAAAAAATTCACAGAAACAGTTATAAAATACTGATTATGAGTAACATCAAGTAGTCTTACTGATGTAGGAGGTCACTTCTGTACTTCCACACAATTATCAGTACAGCCTAAACCAGCAGTACAGAAAGCATCAAAGTCTTCAGTCCTGGAGAAGGTGTGATTTGATCTTCCCTGGATCAATGCCAGTTATTTTCATGCATCCATCAGGTAGTCCCACATCCAATGGATAGGGCAGTGAAAGTCCACACCTCAATCCCCAAGGAAAATGGACTGGGACTCTACAGCCATCCTTGGCAGATCTGGCCTCTAAAACCACAGCTCACACATGGCCATGGCAGAAAGCAGCCTGGTCCCCCTGACCTTGAACCATGCTGACACATTGATGAGGAGCACTCACACACGTAATGTATCATATTTCACAAACCAATCGACAATATTTTTGAAGTAGCAGTTGTTTTCAAGGAAACTTACTGAGAAGTGGAAGCCCTGACTGACAGAAGGCAGCAGCTGCAGGATGCCTGGTAATTGCTCTCCCAAATTTCCAAGGCACAGCTCACAGTTCAGTATGTGCTTTAAGTGCAACTTACATTCAAGAGATCCATGTATCAATACCTAATTAGAGAACAGGCAAGTTTGGATACTCTCTTGTTTCCTAGCACTTGAACTCTTGCTGCACATGCAGTTTTTAATCTCTTTAGACTCACTTGTTGATGCTTGTAATTTAATGCTGAATCAATTTTCTTTCCTTACAAGCTCCCCCATGAGTAAAAGCAGCACACCAAGATCAGCAGTCCTGGTGAATAATATATTTTGTATGGATCAGAAGAAACTAGCTTCTGTAAAATGCAGGATTTTTTGGAAGACTGCATATCTTGGGAATCTCTCACTCAGTTTTCCCCAAATACATATCACATACTATCTAGCATTCTCTAGATGAAAAGCAGTTTTCACGTAAGTGCCAGTGGGGAAACTTCACAGCAGTTGGCATAGTCTGCCTTTAAACAAAGCAATACTGACTCTCACTTTCCCTGAAACAGGGCAGCTGAACCATGCAACAGACAAAATCTCTTTGTTCAGTTTCACACTGATGAAATTATTTGCTATAGATTTCCAATGTTGCCTTATTTCCTTTATACTTACTTCACACTTCTCAGAAATGAGTGCATTTGGGTGTGGAAGTAGGTCTTCCCTGAAAACTTTACTTCTGAACACCACTGTGCAAATCTCTGATTCCCATATGCAAAAAGCAGTGATGTATTTAGTTGCATCAGTTATACCTCTAGTGATACTATTTTATGTAATTTAAATAGATTTAAATTTAGCAATCCATACTTCTGTCTCCTTCAGGCTAAAACTGTGTTACATGCATGAACTAGGGCTTGTTCTGATGGTCATCAAGAGTATAAGATAAGGTGAAACAGCCAGCCAGCCATCTAAGCACAGATGACTGACAAAATCATATCTCTATGAATTTTAAATCACTGTTTGCCACCAGTTCCACAGAGT
Source organism: Buphagus erythrorhynchus (assembly GCA_013400855.1). Lineage (NCBI taxonomy): Eukaryota > Metazoa > Chordata > Aves > Passeriformes > Sturnidae > Buphagus > Buphagus erythrorhynchus. The sequence goes on along the minus strand of VZTT01032708.1, from coordinate 21,498 downwards.
CCAAAGGTTTAAGTAACAAATTAAACAGTAAAGACCTTTCTCCAGACAAGGAAAAAGGAGCAGAAAGAAATAACAACGTTGCAGCCATCATTGTTGTCTGAGCTCTCATTTTTGATATCCAAGGACCAGGCAGGGTATGCTCAGAGATGGCTCAAATACTCACCCTAGATAAATCATGACAAGGAACTTGATCACACCAAAAAGGAACTTTGGATTGATTCCTACCACCTTTTAAAAGCACAGAATAATTTTACTTACAAAGACGCTTCCCTTCAAAATGAAGGAATCAATGCATGCCTTAAAGTTGACCTTTACAATTGACTGACCTTTGGAACAAGAATCACATTCTAATGACAGTAAGCATTAACTGTAACAGTGAAATCTTTTAAATACAGCAGTGCTTTAAAAAGCACAACGTTATGTCTCTAGTTGGTGTAACAGCTTTACACAACATACTCTGATATCCGCATACATTCATGATGTCTTAAATATTACACAGAACTATAGTTTAAAATATCACTCAAAACTGTTGTAATCTATCTGCAATATAATTTTTTTCTTCTCACCAATAAGAAAGTTGTTCTCAGGACTTTCTAAACTATTTTTTTTTTGGTATTAAAAAATCCTAAAAAAAATTTGACCTATGCAAAGATTGGGCAGTTACAGACAGCAGCTACTTAACAACAAGCTCCAATTAAATGAAAATACCAGGATAATTTTCCAAGCAGGAATAAATGTTATTTTCGTGATTTATAATGTCTATATAATTACAGAATAAACTATGAGAAGCAGCAGATTGTATATGATGTGAAACATAACGACACACCCAATATCAATCTGAAGCAGGAAAATAAAGACTAGTGTATTGCCTTCATGCTGTATTTACAATCAAATAACAACACCACCATTACAACCTGCAAAAGAAGTAATTATTGCAGAAGTTTCTTTTGCCACAGATTAATATGCTTTTCTTAGACAGACTAATTAAAAGCTAGTTTGAGACAGTGTGCACCAGTAACAAAGATAACCACACAAGATCTACATATATATCACAGAGTTTCTACATCAGTTTTATATTAAATCCAGGAAAAAACACGTGCAAAAGAACAACGGATCTATCCCCAAACTGTTGACAAACAACCAAGAGAACTTACTGCAGATTCTCTCCATGACATATATTTTGCAGCCATTATTAACTACCTCCTCAACACTGGCCACTGTCATTCTATAACTAGAGCAGAGCTCTTTCCTACACAGTAAAGCCAATACTGTGAACATATAATTCTGCATCTATCACATTACCACGAAATTGCAATAAATATTGCAGAACTCTGGCCTGCTTTAACACTTTGACCCTCATTAGGGTTACCTAAATATAGAAAATCGGATTTTTTGCAGTCTACATACACTAATTTGTAATGGATTCCCTTATTTTAAGGCAAAGATTATCAGCATTCTTCCTGGCTGCTCCCTCCCACTTCCAAGGGAATTATTTAATTATATTAATTATTTCATTATTTTAATTATTTAATTCAATAGATGTTACAATAGCAGGAAAACTATACTAATGTACACACATTTCTCTTTTATTTGATCCTCTTGCTTGTTTTCAGAGGTTTTCAAACACAGAAGTAACTCATGAAACTTGTTGGTAATGCTGATTATACAACTTCCCCAGTTACCATCTATAAACTCATTAAATTGCATTTGATTAAAACACATGCTTTATAAAGGCATCTAATCCTAATTGGAAAGGATGAAGATAAGGAATTCAGCATCCTCCCAGCATATCATGCCAACAGCTAGGCACCCTCACTGCTGAGAACAGCTTGTCCTAGATCTTACAGATTTGACTCTTCTTACTTTGAAGGCATTTTCTTTTTAATGAGGCAAAGAAATTGATCTAAGCCTATAACTGTAAGATATTTGCTCCATCTGTTACTGATATCAATTGTATCTCCTTTGCACTTGTTAATATTTCAAAATACTGTAAAAAACCAGAACTGGATATTGAATTCAACTATCAGTTTCACTAAGAACATTCCCCCCTCCTCTTCATTTTAAACTGATAAAAGTAATGTATTTCATTTATTACACACATACACACATGTACCCGTTTGTCATTGCATTAAACATTTATCTAGAAGTTCTTGTCAGAATTAGTCTTCTAGGAATCTAGAGGTTTTAGAGGGCTTATTTGTAGTAGTTGCCCCTGAAATATAAACCACCTAAACATGCCAAAATGCATTTGAATAAATCCAAATTAAAAAGCAATGTTGTTTTCTATGACTATTCCGTCTTCTCTACCAATGATATGGCACACAATACAAATGTCACACACTCAAGAGTAGTTTCATGATTGCTCACAGATTGTTATTAAAAATATTTATCATCAGGTTTATAACTATTTCCTCTTCCTAAAATGGAGCATCATTAATAACTGGAACCTGGAAGTTTGCTTGAAGCACTTTAAACTCACATTATACAGCATTCATTTTTAAAATTTGATTGCAGCATTATGTAACATAACGACAAATGTGATTTTCTAAAAAAAGTATTTAACTTTTCTGACCAGTTTTCTCAGGATTATTTTATTTTTTTAAATAAGAACTTATTAAAGATAATTTTGATACTGGCCTGGAATATATTAAGCTGATTTTTAAGGACATATATAATGCAAACTTAAAAACCTTAATTTTTCTCCAATCTGCCCTTTCTGCTTCCCTCTGTGGCACCCCTCTCCTTTCAAAAACTTCTATCTCTTCTTCCAATTTATTCTGCAGTCATAGGCTACTAAGGTGTGGAAAGCCTGAAAGGCAAGAAGGAATCTTGATCCAAAACCAGCTTGGATCTTTGGAGTGAGCTACAGCACACAGTAAGGCAGTGATGCCCAGGGCAACAGTGCTAAAGAGTCCAAATTCACTGTTAGCAGTGAAAAATGAATCCAACTTCTAATAGGAAATAGGACATGAAGATGCCATTAAAAAAAAAAAAAAAAAAAAGTGGGCAATTTAAACAGCTCCATCTCACACCTGCTACAATATATATAGTGCAACAGTTTGGTCAGCAGTATCCACAAATAAGAGGCAGGCTGAAGAACAGCAATTAGCAGGAGACATCATATCAGAAATTGGCTCTATACTCCTTGCTCAAACTACTAAAGTAAATCCTGAATTAAACATTGCATTGAGGTGTCTCACACAGGTAAATCAGATTCAGAAATGATACTTGAACAGAATGTAACAAATATGAAACAAAGAAGGATGAATATTAGTTTAGTGTACATAAACAAGTAGTAGATAAGTTGCATTTATACAATCTTACCCAAATAGTGAAATAATTACTCTAAAAGCTAAGGAATCTGTGAGTCTTCCGGATAAAAATTCTTTTATTCATATGGGAAAACTAATTTTTTTTATATAATTTCCCATTACATGTACTATTATTTTTTCAATCAGCATTTGTGCATTTAAAATATTGCTATGTGTAAATAACACAGACCTTCTCCTGAAGAAATCTCTCTCCATTTGCAATGACAACTGTAAATGTTTGTAAATGTTTGTTTTAAACATTTGATACATATACCACTAAACAAGGTCAAATATTGCTGGATAAATATTCATTAATAAATACTGCAACAGCTTGTAATTTTTAATGGTCAGACATTATTATGCAATCCTTCAAGAGTATTTTCCTTCTTACCAGTAGTCAAATACTGTTTCTTCACAATTCACCATATACACAGCACATACTATATAGAGCATACAGCTCTATATACAGAACAGTCCTCAGATAAGAGGCGCATGATAAATTTAAGGTATTAAATTGCATTTTCTAAACATTTTGATTGGGAGGCAAAGAATGATAATAAATATATTCCTATACTGTCTTATAATTTCTAAACTGTTAAAATTTTCTTTGCATTTGATTCTTAAAGCAAACCCCATAGTCTGAACAGCATGCTTTCACTGACAGTGCTGCCACAAGCAGTTCTGATGGTTAACAAAAATTTCACTTTTTCTAGAAGGCCTCTGGTATTTGCTACTGGCAAAAGACTGTATGAAAGACATGCAGTGAGTGAGTCCTGCTAAAACCTTAATTCCCTGAGTCACAGAGAAAAGCGTTTCAGAAACTAAAGCAGCATGACACATCATCCACCTAAACTTCCAGTTCCTTCTTACTGAATGAAATTCAAGAAAATTAATTCTCTTAGACCTTGACAACGTAATCAAAAATAACCAAATGCCCAGCATCCCCCAGAGAGACACCAACCCCTCCTCTTCAGGTGCAAGAGGAGGTTCCACGTACCATTGACGCATTCGAAGACATCGCAGCACTTGCCAGGCGTGCCATCTCCGCGCGAGACGATCTGGGGCACGGAGCCCGCCTCGCACATGGGGAAACCACACAGACCCGAGAGGCACTCGCACCTGAAACCACACAACAGCCAGGAAAGACCCGTGAGCAAAGGAAGCCACACACAAGCTGGAAGTCAGAGCACAAGTTACGGTTTTGGCATACCCGTGTCTTAGAAACATTTTTTACTAACTCAACAACCAAGGTATTTTATCAACCTGAAGGGTTCTTTTTACCCATCCAAACTCTGCTGGCCGTCAAGCAAACAAAAAGGTGGCAGCGTGCAACACCAACAGTGCTCTTCTGCTCTGTGTAAAAATTTGAAAACTGTAATAACTGTGTGCTCCAGACTCGCAAAATAAAGCTTCGCCTCCAATTCTGTCTTGAAGAATCAAAATTGATGAAACACTAATAACAGAAATTGCATTCACTCATCAGAAGGGTGTTCTCTCATTAGGAAAGCACATTATATCCAGTGTAATCTTGGGAAAAATTAAAGAGAAAGAAGGACCAGATTGATTAAATCTAAGCTGAATGAAAATAATTGGAAGTTCTCTTTTGGTGTTGATGGTGCTACAGTTTGCAGAGGGGGAAACCAATTTAATGTGATGCCAAATAGCATGGGAGGTTAGGTATATTAAATACTGTGGTTAATTTTGGATCATTCTAAAAGGACTACTTTCTCCATGTAAGTAGTACTTATCTGCTTATTTAAGAAAACAGCCTAACAAATTGAGATATAAAATGTGTATAAACTATAGTCATGTTTGCTCCCAGATTCTTTGCTTTATGATTAACACAATAGTTTAAAAGTCAAACTCTTAAGACTTTTGATAAGTTTACATTTAACAGAGTTCTTGCCCTGAACAATAGGGCACATTATAGGGATAAGCAGCAATGATTCTATAATAGAAGATCCTGTAATTATGAGTTAAAGAAATAAGAACTCTACTTGTTAATAACTATTTCAAATATTTTAAGTATTCCAAGAGAATCCCCACATTAAACAACACATTAGTAAAAAGCAGCATCAGCCCTTAATGCATTTGCTTATTCTTTATGCTCAAAAAGCAAGAAGTTTGGTTTTCCTCTGCCATGCATGTCTCCTTAATTGCCCAACAGCCATTTCATCTCAGTGAATGAGGAAGAACCACCTCTCAGACAGGTTTTTAATATCTCTCCCTTTAATCTCATCAGTGTTAGATAAAATTATTATATTCTCCAGTGTAAGGTATTACTCAAAATGACGTTTGCAAGAAATACAAGTCAAGGAATCTCACAGAACCTCTACTAAACTGTTTGAAAAGGATACTTAAAATACTGCATTACAGAAGCATGTTACTGTAAAGAGATAAAGTCCATTTCACAAATAATGTTAAATACTTCAAGATAAAGTGAAGCAATTAAACTTTATGTGCATACATATGCTACAGTATAGCAACAGCTTTAAAGCAGGCATTTAAAGGTTTTGTATTTTTTTATTTTGTTTTCTTTGTTGGTTTGGTTTGGGTGAGGTTTTTTTGCTTGGTTGGTTTTTTGTTTTTTAATAATACTACGCTTCCCATAACAGTAAAGGATAATGGACTAAACAAAAAAGTAAGAGTACAAAAATCAAAGTTTTATTTATGACACTTTTGCTTATAACATTTTCTTCTCAACTTATTTCTAAATAAAAAGATAGAACTCAATTATTTTCTTTATTGTGTGTTGTTTGTCATCACAGATATAGAAGGAAAAAAAAGACATTCTGGCTTCTACAACATGTGATCAAAAAATCCGAAGGATTTGTAACAGCAGTTTTCCTTTAAGATGACTTTGTAAATAATTTTACAGAATTACTAATATATATCACTTTTGCTGTCCCAATAATACTGGAAGATTGGGGTGGGGGGGGGAGAAAAAAGATGACCTTTAGTAATCCATGAAAAAGAAAAATTAGCACTGTCAGATTCATGGAATTTTTACCTTAACCCATATAGCAGACTGTTTTGAAAAATGCTTTTCCTTTCCGAAAAGAATAAAACCCAGAAATAAATACCTATATATTACTAATGAAAAAGGAAAAAAAAAATCTTTTAAAACATTAATGTCAGGAAAAAAAGTGCAGACACAATCTGAAAGTGGTATTAAAAGCCTAAATAAAAATTGAAGTCTCACTTCAATAATACTACATTCAACATCCTTATGACCTCTGGGAAAATAGGTAGACCAAACCTCCTGAAAATTCAGAGAAAATAGCACACATTAGGAAAACAGTTGGGGACTTTGATTTTCCAAGTTTTATGAGCTGAAATTAACACTCTTAGTTCTACTGCCTTCACAATAGGCTTTCTCAGAAGTATCTTCTTTCTTTTTATCTCACATTCCTTGTAACTCATAGAACTGCAATATTAAATGATTAGGTTAATAACATGTACTTCACTCCCCTCATTTTTTTCCCCCAGTCAAAAGCCTAAAAAACCAAACAACCCAAAACACAAAACTGAAGCACAAGAAACTATGAATCACCACTTTAAATAACTTAAGATAGGACAATCTTCCATATAAAGGCATGAAAGAGATATTTAAAAGATTGGTGGGAGCTAACATTCTTTTTTGCAGAAAAGACTCCCTCTTTTTCAGAGTAATGAAAGTTTTGCATACACACAGTGCAAGCAAACAAAATCCCAGCACTCCAAAATTTTATAAATTGACTTCCCATTTGGTTAAAACATAATCCGTGCATAGGAGAAAGTCAAAGTATAAAATGATCTCAGATGGACTTTTAAATAGCCTGCATTCTTTTCAGCCAGCTCTGCTAGGAAAACCTTTGACCATTGTCCAGGCTATTAGCATGGAAAACATTGTTTTGGAGACAGAAGTCTGTCAGAAAGAAACCCAAGGAATTCTGGTAGCTGAGCATGGTTGTCACACTGCCAAAACAACATCTGGAAATTCAGAATAAGTGATCCCATTCTCAGCAAGAGAGCAAGATGAGCTTTATAGAACTAGATTTTTCTGAAGTGCTTTTTGGAGCTGAGGGATGGATGGAAGAGAAGTTGCAGCCCAGCTCTGTGCTCTGCCACAGGCAGCATTCCACCTGTGTATATCTTACCCCTGGTAATGGAACACTAGGCTTGAGGAAGTTCAGCAGGTCACTTTGAGTTAAGCCTGTTGACAGTGGCCACGGTCCCTCCCAGGAGGTTAATTTTGTAAAATTCAGCTGTTCAGACTGCAGTTCATTGAGGCACTGCACTGGTCCTGAGCTGCTCCCCCCATAACAGTAGCTTGCCTAAGGAAAACAGCCACAGCAGAAGTTGCTACAGGAAAACCTGCCCCGAGAGAAGACTGCACTGTAAGGCAACTTCTCCTTTCACATGGCCTGCAGTGACACCACTGCAACCTCAAATGGCATTGTGGCATCCCAAAGTTCTAGCATTAAAGAAGGGAGGGCAGTACTTGAGGCACCAGGAAGCTGGCACCCAGCATCTGCCCCTGACACACCTTATTAGCACAGGCTGCAAGGAAACAAACCTCTTGGCATGGTATTACCATAACAGCACTCCAGCCAAGCCAAGAACATGTCCTTTTAACAAGGAAGAACAGTCCTGCACCAGAGTACAACGTTACCTTACAAGAGGGACCAGAAAGACAAATCAAAAAAATCAGAAAAATCAAACAGCAATGCAAGAGCCTTTATGGCACCTGAAAAGGTGGTGGCATGGCCTGGAAGGAACCAGGAATCCCAAGGAAGAGGTTTGCTGCACTAAAATTGTGCAAAATACAGAATCAACCTGACTGACAAAAGGAATTATCTCCAGTTCTTCAGGCTAAAAAAAAAAATTAAAAAAACCAAAAAAAACAAAACAAAAAAAAAAAAAAAAAAAAAACACAAAACCAAAAAACAAACCCCACTACAACTATTTCCAAG
>VZTT01032707.1:1314-15437 GCA_013400855.1 Buphagus erythrorhynchus | reverse complement strand
ATGCCATGGGGTCTGTAAGTGATTTGGCCATGGTCATGCAAAGAGATGCAATCCCCCAGACCTGGGCAAAACTGGCTCTAAGAACAAAGCAATAGCTCCCAACATCCATAAAGTGTCTCATGTAATAAATCTGAATGTAATGTGAAGCTGCAAACTGATAGAGAAAGAATGAGTATAAAAATGTTAGCAAACCTATATTAAAAAAAAAAAAAACTGCTCTGAGCTCATCCCNAAACCTATATTAAAAAAAAAACTGCTCTGAGCTCATCCCAGAGTGAGGAAGAGGAAACCATCACCATGAGCATCTTGTTCCCCTCAGCCAAGGACTAGTGATGGTGGCAGCTCTGCCAACCACATCAAGGCCAGAATGTAACTCCTGGCTGAAGGGCTCAGAGGAGCAGGGCAAGCTAACACCAGAAAGATAAATATTTTTATATGCACAATTTTCTTCTCATTCTTCTTTCCATGTTAGTTAACTTCAGCTAATAACAATATGACTGTTTAAATTATCAGCTAGGCTGAGAATAAACTCTTGGTTTATGTGTTTTTACACATCAATGAAATGTGTTCTTCCTATTTGTCTACAAAGTAAGGCTTAAACACAGAGTAAGGCCTCATTTTTTGGGGGAGAACCTCCTTTGGATTTGAAAGCCTTTTGAAATCTCTCTGTTTTTGTGCTCAGAAGGAATGCCAGGATGCAATCCTACAGTTCCATCTTAAAAATCAGATGAATAAGCAATCAGCACTCATGAATATTGTGCCAGAACCACATATCGAGAATAAGAGTAGAGATTCATTACTCAGTGCTTCTGCACAGAGGTATTTTGCAGGAAATCTGCATCATAATGCATGACTTCCTATTGGATTGGATTTAATAAAACAAACCAGAGGTTCAGCGTTTTTTATAGATTCCATTTTCAGTGATGGCTGGATTTATTTCTGTCTAAAAATAACATTATTCTGCAGCTGAGCAATAGAGAACATTCTTCCAGTTACTGCAGCATCAGCAGTGCTCTGCCATCTATTTTCTGGCATGTGTGTTGAAATGATCCCTTTTGTGAATCTAGAGATGTGTCAGTGGCACTGAGAATAGTGGGGATGGACATGAGCCATAAACCAAGAGTTAGACCCCCCTTGATTTAAGAACACTACTTTGTGTTTGGCCAGGTCAAGATCCTGGCATCAGCTACTTCTGACTTTGAATCTTTGGCTTCATTTTGAGAAAGCAATTTCTTTTGTTATGGTGAGTGAAAGGAAGTGCCAAGAGATAATAGACTCCCACACTGATATGGAGTGAACAGAATCTAAAGAGAGGTTGCTGTTTATGTTGTGGTTGTCAGCTTGGTTTGGTTCAGTATGAGAATATTTTTGTTTTGCAGCCATGTAACTTCTATATATCTGAATATTTTAATGGCTGATGGCCAGGTATCAAGAAGAGCAGGTATGCAAATAGAACCGTATCTAGAGCTGGGGATTGTTGGGGTGGTTGCTTTATAACTTGACTCTGATTACCCAAAATCTTAAATCCGTTTTGAATTTTGCACCTGGAATTCAGTCCTAAGCAATATGCTCTAGTACATTGATAATAAAACTTACTCAGACATCTGCTAGCTCATAGCTCTGATGTTGCACATAAGAGAAAAAGAAAAATCATTATCACAGTACTCTCAAATATTTGGTTTGTGCCATATCCCTGGAGAGCGCTGAAAAATCTGGTTGGGAATCAGTTGCCAAATCACTACATTTCTTTAGAGCAGTTTACTCAAATATGCTTGGCTGGGAATATTATGGATTAAATGGTCTGGCTGAGGAGTAGGTCAGTTGTCCCTGCCCTTAGGATGGAGGTTTCTGTGAGGGACATCAGAGCCCAGGGTGTGATAATTCTCTTGCTGTGTGTGTGAGAGCAGAGTCTGCTGATTTGTGGTCCTCTATATGAACTCAAAAACAACTTTTATTTCTTTTATTCTATAGTTAAATCACTTATTTTATCAGAGTTCTGCTGATATGTTCTTGTTGTGCCAAAGCAGAATTCAGCCTGGTCTTTTTAGGGTTGGGCTTTTTTCCCTCCTTTTTTTTATGATTGTATCTCTCAATGCTGTTCCAACAACATATCAAACCAGAGCCTTCTCTTTGTAACCTAGCTTGATGACCCAGCTATTCAAGTCTTTTTCCTCCTTGACTGCATTTTTATGAGGTCTGAAATGCCAATAAGTATTACAACAAAAACTTTAATTGAACTTGGCAGGGGAAAACCTGAAAAGGTATTGAGAGGGCCTTCTGATTTTTGACAAGTTGAGAGTTGCTTGAGGTGGGGGCTTGTAGCACAGCTTGGGATGGGGACAAAGGGGTAGAAAGAAAATAAAGAAAATAACTCAGTGATTTTATATTATGTTATCTAAGAGGTTTTAACCCTGAGAGTAGATTAGCATTCTGTGTCAGTGAGAATAGGTTCACTATATATAGCAATATACCTCACAGTTTATAGTGTTGATGTGTGTAATGAGCTGGAGCAAACTCTACTAAAAAGAGCATAAAAAGAAACTCCTAACATTTAAATTTAGATTTAAATCTGCTAATATTTAATGTGCACTTCATCTGACAGGTTGAAGTAAAGCCCTGGTGATATGGAAGTGTAAGAAATGAATAGGTTATTCTGGTGCATGGATTCATCTTGCTTTTAATCAGAGAAAAAATAACCTGGTCCACAGCTTAGCCTGTTGACAACAGGCATAATACATTTGTGCCTGACACTTGCATTATCTTAAACATTAATATAGATATCAGGAGTCATATCTGCAAGTGAAAAGTCAGGAAAGGAGATGGAGAATAGCATGGAGTACATTTTTAAACAAAAATAGCATTGCTTATGACCTATTAAATATAACTTATTATCTGCATATGCTGCATCTATAGCCTGTGCATGAAACGTGTGGTGGGTAATGTGGTGGTAGAAACACCACTTTGGATTCACAGCAAACTTTAAGCAGAAAAATATATAATTAACATTCAGGAAGCATATGTGCATTATACCTTTTCACAAAGCAGTCTGGATTATATTATTTCTGAATGACATATAGCAGTAGTCTCTCCCCTGCTTTTGCAGCTGCTCTGTTACAGAATGAAACATGGAGAGCTTCATCATGTTTTCTGCTCCTTAGGACTCCCCTGAGGCTGCTGTGCTTGTATGCCAGTGCCCTTGGTTGCTTTAGGAATCCAGATCAGGAGGAATGTGACTTCCTGCAGTGGAGTATTTCTGCACAAAAGGGATTTGTTTGAGGGGAGAAATCTCAGTGCCTGGTAACATTTCTTCAAGTAGAAATTATATCAAGGTCACACAAGTGGTTAGCACTGATCTTGCAGCTCCAGGCAAATGGTCACACTCAGCTCCAGGTGAATTGCTCTGTAAGGTGCTAGAACTGCTCTTAAAAAATAGAGCTTACTTAATGGTCCAATTAAAAAAAAACACCACCAACATCAAACCAAACACATAAACAGAAAAAACCGCCCAATACCTCAAATCTAAACGGAACCAACATACCAAAAACCAGCAAAAACCAAGCAAAGCCAACCCAACAAACCAAAAACCCAGAAAAACACACCTCCTTGAGCCCTTCTTTCTGTCCATGGAATTCTTGTCTCCTCCACACACTGTCTCCTTGCCAGGTAGATGTGTGAAGTTTCTCAAAACTCGTGTAGTGTTGACATACAAATGTTTAATTGACTCTCTGACAAATCCCCCAGAGCTGTAAATAAGGAGTCTTGCCCCACACAGGTGCTCTGTTCTGTCCCCATCCAGGTGCCCCCCTAGTCCTGCTGACCCCAGCTCTGCCCTGGTACCTGCTCTGGGCTGATCTCCACAGGGACAGGTGGCTGGGGATGCCTGTGACCTGGGAAGTGCCAGGTTTATGTTATGGTGGGCTGTAAAGGTATTTCTCCTGCTCTGGCAGCAGAAGAACACAGACATCATCACTCAGTGCAGAGCTTTGTTTGAGGCTTTTTCTCTCCTTGTGGGATGACCTTTCCTCTCTCTGCCTGGCCAGTGGCCTCTCAGCTCAGCAAGGAACACCCAAAAATCTCAGGAACTTTCATCTTAGTCAATGCCATCCCAGTAGGAATGAGGGGAGCATGCTGCAAAATACCTGAAAGTATTTTTAAAATTTCCCAATATTTTGTTTTAAGCGAACCTTGTACACTAGAATCATAAAATCATTTTAGGCTGGAAAGACCTCTAAGTTTGAGTCCTACCATTATGCCACAACTGATTGCTTGCAGCAGAGTAAATTGCATTATTAGCTTTGCTAGCTCTCTCCTCCTGAAGGCGACTGTTCAACTTGGTTTGTCAGATCAGACAATTTGCTAATTTTGGTTTGGCTTGCATTGATTTGTTAGAAACTGCACAGCTCCTTTGCCCACAGCAAAATATAAATGACTGCATCTACAGAAATTTCCTGTTGAGGTTTTTCAGGTGTCCTTTAAGGCTCTGACCTCAAGGTTACATTGCAACCTTTTGATGTACCTCCTTGCCTAATAACTTAAGGTAGCTTTTTCTATTGATTTTTTTTTTTTTAGAGATAGTTATGAAATACGTTTCTATTTGCTGAATTTTGAGACTGAAGTTTTAAAGCATTTATGTCGCTAGCATGGGGTATATTAAGGAACATCTAATCAGATCTTTCTCTGTTCTTTTAGAACTATTTAATATTAAGAAAATTTGTTGTAGTATATTTTTGACACCAATAAAAGGTGGAAAAGGATTGAATCTGCAGTGAAAAATGTATCAAAATAGCTGCCTTGGACTGGGCTGTGGTGTCAGTTGTAGAATATAGGTAGTCAGTATTCACATATAAGTATTCACACTTATGGTAGCTCATAAGGCACAGAACCAGGGGGGTATTTTCACACTGCTTAAAATCTACTTCATCTGATCAATACTTAAATTAAATGATTCATCTTGAAAAGCAACCAACAAAACAGCTTGATGAAAGAGCAAAAATAATTAACAATCAATTAATTTGCTAGACATAAAAAAAATCCTTCTAGTATGTAGTATGTCATAATATTTTTAAAATGTCACAGGGAAAAAAGATATGAATCCATCATGATGGCACTCAGAAAGCACAAGCCCTATTCAAAATGGATCACACTTCTTTCTTTGGGTAAATATAATTTAACCATGGAAATAGTGAACCATCCAGCTGTCAATTACTTGAAATAGCAGAAGCACCCGTGTTCAGATAGAAATGTTTCATACAGAAAGCTGTGATAATAAAAGCAGATGCCTAGGTATAAATCCTGTCTTGTGGGAACTCTATAAAAGAAATTCTTCATCCCTGTGGCTGCAGAGTAAGTCTCCAAGGCAGGCTTGTAGGAATGGTTTGTTGTGGTGGTAGTACCTAGTGACCAATTAAAGTTAGGAGGTATAAACTTAGTGTATTTTCTTGGAAAACTTATAATCTAAAAAAAAAAAAGGATTAACAACTGTAGGGGTTTAGGGGGAAGGGAGACAGTGTGCAGAGATACATCTCTAGATCTGCTGTGTTAAACTAAATGTTTAGCACTTTATTTTTTTACTCTGGTAGTAAGTAGTAGTAGTAGACTGTCTTGGGAAAGATTGGCAGCTGGATGGGCTTCTGTGAGAAAGCCATGCATGGGACACTGATATTTCACATGGGAACAGAGTCAACTGAACTTATTTTGGAAATTTTGTAGGAGATTCCTCTTGGCTTTGATTCTTTTCCTAATACACCTGGGGCCACAGCTAATGATTCTCCTAGAGCTACTCTTCATAGATTCCTATCAGAATGAATGAAAAAATAGTCTTGAGAGAAAGCTGATTGTTGGTTATCTCTGCCCAACCTTCAAATGTGAAAAGGTCTGGGAATAAAAGTGAATAGTTTTTGGGAAATATGGTCTTTAGCTGCTTCTAATTATTATGAGATTAGAAATTACTAGGAGATTGAACTATATACTTATGTTATTTTTAATAAACTATATAGACTGGAGAGATGACTATATAATTGACTATAATTATTGATAATATATGTATGCCAAAAACATGTATTTATCAAGAAGTTTGAAGTAAACACAGAGTGATCTTGCACACAAAAGCATACATAAGAATATTAACAAGATTGCTCAGTCAAGCACTAGAATTTATGACATTACAAAATTGTGATGGCTTAAGCAATAGCTTCATCTCTTATTTTTAATCTAAACCATTTACCAAGGTGGCAATTTTTTTTAAAAAGGAGTATGTTTATGCAGTTAAAGACTGCTTTATAATGCATGTTTATAGGGAAGAAGGAAAAGAGGTTTTTTTTTAAATAAAAAACACTTTAACATGAAAGGAAATTCACAGCATGAAGAGAAGTTGTCCTATAGCATGATTCAAGATGAAATATCAGCAGGCTACTCCAAGCTATAGAGATGTAAACTGGTTATTTCTCAGGAGAATCTTCTTAAGATGGGACTTATTACCCTATAGTAAAGAGCAAGTGCTGTGATACCTGTAATAAAGGTGAAGTGTACTTTTCCACTCTGAAAAGTCCTCATTTGCTCGAAGAGGGCAAACTAAATTTTAAGAGATAAAGCTAGAACTTTACATAAGGTATTATATCAGATTGCTAGGAGGATTCTGGGGTGATGAGAAACTTTATTTGGTGCTTACCAAGGAGGTGTTAAGAGGGAAGTGACCACAGAAGAGCTCCAAATCTTTGTCTCCCTGTATTTCTTTATTTCTGTTTCTTCTCTAACTTTGCCTTGACTCTGGGACCTGTAATATCCTCAGACTTTTCTGAGGTCACTTTTTTTATTCTGAGCTAGAAGGTGTCTTGCATCACAAACTTACAGGACTGGATGAGAGGACTAGCATCTACAAAGAAAATCTGGTTTAATTAGTCTTTTTGGGGTTCATCACTGAATCATACTGAGGCATGGAGTGCTTGCCACTCCCAGCAAAGGGTTTTTCCAAGACTCTTCAAAAAAGGAAAAGGAAACCACCTGTCTGCTCATTTCTCTTTATTGACTGCTGTATGGATCTAGTGTTGTAAATTTGGCTTATTCTTTGTGGGCATTGCTGACTTGTTAAAATGTGGTGTCTTCATCCCATGTTGCAGGGGAACTTCTAAATTTGGTTCATTGTTAATATTAGAACTGTGGGACAAGACTTTCATGACTTTTAAGTGAAATTTGATCATTAAAACATGTTATTGAAGAAGAGACTGACTATTTTAGGAAGTGTAGGTGAAGCAAGAGATAATACTTTTCTTTTTGTCTCAAATTTGAATGTCAGGAGTCAGCTCCAGTACTTATATTCAGTTTTAGAGAAGGAAGAGGCTGTTCATGGGCATGCAAGTAAAGGGAATTTCAGTGGTATTTTAGAATAATTTATGGCTGTGCTGCTCTGTGCTGCATTATCTTGGAGCAAGTGTTGTGCTTGTTGGCTTTCTTTTTCCAACCTGCAGGAAGTCTCTTACTTAGATATTTGCAGTCTTAACTGCACTGTCAGATTTTTCTCTGAAACTGCTAGAGAATCAATACAAGTTGGGAAAAGCCACAGTTTGTGTTTATCATAGCAATTTCATCTGGATCAAGTAGTCTTGTGATGTACATTTATCTAGGAAAAAAAAAGGCAAGAAACCATATAGTACTACTGAAACTTAGTGAAATGCAGTGCCCCAGATTTTAGAAATTACTTCTGGGAATAATTCCAGTTGATAATTACCATTTAAAAATATCTTTTAAGCCACTATGCTTAATTACCCATGTAAATATGTATTAGAAGTTAAAAGTACCAGAGATGAAGTAAAAATGAAATGGGGAATGTGCTTGCTTGGAGATACAATAAAAATGATTTTGTTCTTTGATGTGTACATAGTGCTAAATAGAAATGTAAGTAATAGCAACAGCATTTGGTGTGTACAGTGTGTACAGTGCTGCTTTTGCCCCTCCTGGTTTCTGTAGGTCCAGTTTCATGATCAGGATCACATGCTGAAAAGCCTCTTTGCTCTCTGTTCCCTGGGCACATTTGTTTTGAGGCTCCTGAAAGCAGCAGACTGAAACAGTGGCTGTGTTTTGTGGCACTTCTTTTTCTACTGCAAGGTGTAGAGAATAGACATTTTAAAATGTGTAAGTACTGGAAACTTGGAAACCAGAAGTGTTTGCTCAGGAATAGATTTTTGTATTGAATGTGTGTTTGGTTTACTGTAGACTGGGCTCATTAACCTTGGGCTGCAGCTCAGGCTTAAGCCTGCCTTGGTCAAATCTTCGTTGAAGGCCCTTCAGTGAAGGGCAGAGGTCACTCCTCTGGGTGTTGAGGGAGAAGGGCAGATGTTTATATGATCTGTCATCTACTGCAGCCAGATCTCGACTGACACGTTATCATGAGTTATCTGGGCCTTCTGACCCAAATTTGCTATATTCTCCTTTGATTCTCTGCATTGCTATTCCTATTTTTACTTTGTTTTCCACTCACACACCCAGAGCAGTTTATCCCATGGCTTCTGAGCACACCTCATTTCAGTTTATGCTGACATAAATACTATCAAGCCCAATACGGGGACTTGAACATGGTTTACCTGGACCTTAAGGCTGCTATATGAAAATGTATTTTTTTTATGATTTGCTTTGAGCTTTTTTCCAAGCAGGTGTGTAAACAGGTAGAACTTTGATTGCAGCCTTGTCTTTACACTGGCACCTTTCCCTAGTCTGTTTTCCAATGGTGTCTTTAGCATCCCCCATGTAGCTTTTGTGTGTGTAGATGGCAGATGACCCAGGCACAGCGCTGTAAGGGAGAGCAGCACCCACGGTGTGCTTAACAAAGGATAAACTTGTGTGGAATGGAGCACTTGGAGCATGCAGGGCTTGCACTGGGGTGATGCAAGCCCAAAGATTGCCCTCCAGTGCCAAGTGAAAGCTGTCCAGCTCTGATAGCGTGACACCGCGTGTCATCGCGGCCACTGTCACCTGCCTGAGGCAGGCAGGAGCACTGGCCGGGTTTCCAAGAGGATTAGCATCATGGCAGGGCAAACCTTAGCATCTCTCAGTTCACATTCATCACTGAAAGGTCAGAAAAACTCTTACTTTGAAACGATTTTTAGGGCGTTTTAACAGCTCCTCTCTGTTACATAAACCCTTAGCGGAGAGGCTGAGCGCTGGTGGAGGAAGGATGCTGGAGCTGCTCTCTGAGAAGGGGATTTTGGCTAAATTGAAACATTTGGGGTTAAGTAACACTCATTCTACTCCATACCTAATCCCTCTAGTGCCATTTATTATCTTTGCAACTTTTTTTATCGAGTGCTTTTAAGAACTCATTCTGCAGTCCAGGAGAGCTTGTGTCCCATGTGAACCTGTCCCATCTCTCCCTTCCTTTTGAAATGATGCTTGTTAGGCTATAAATATTCATGGAGAAGAGATTAGGGCACAGTTGAAGGTTTGTGTTTGTATTCTAATTACTGAGCAAATTCCCCTTCCCCATGTTCTTACTATAAAAATCTTCAAGATTGTCAGAGTCTGTGTATTAATATTAAATATGCCAAGGGAATGTTAAGGGAGCAGGTTATGACTTGGCCATGTGGACTTACACTTTCATAGTGTTATTACTGTATGCTTACCTGAAACTGTATTTTAATAAAAACCTGCATGAAAATACCTGTTTTTCCCAATGTTAATTTGAAATTCTCAGGGAAAAGGAAAAGCCCTACAAGAAGTGTTTGACTGAAACTCATAACCAGGGAGGAGAATGAGGTGAGAGGCAGAGTATGGATAAAGTACCCAGTAACCTTTCAATCCTTTTGCAGTGGGAAAAAGTAGGTAGCAATAAAGATTTCCATTCTGATAAAATATCTCCACAGGACCTTTTTTCTTTGCAATATTGTGGTTTTACTAAATCAAGGTCAGATGAGAACTAGATTAGCTACATGATTAATGTCTGTATTGGGCCTCACATAGCAAAGTCAGCCAGCACACTGAGGACACTTTCATTATAAAGATTGTGCAAATAATCACTGATGTTTGACCACACAGTGGATTTGACTGAAGCAATAATAAAAAAAAGTCACTCAGTCACTTCAACAGAATTTACTTCACAAGAAACAGCAGCTTGAATGAAAGAGAAGAAAAACAAAATCCTAACAGTGCAATCAATGGTCTGAAAACCCTTAAAAAAAAAGTGTACATTAGTGGATTAACACTTCATGAAACAAAAGCACTGTTTCAGGTTTTTATTACTGTAAGACTTGCAGGAAGGAAGCATAGCAGGCATGCAAAGCCCTCGCTGTGTGTGGTGCAGCACTGAGTTACCCATCAGAGGTGTCAGGTTTGCTGTGCACACCCAGCAGGTCACTTGAGTGTGCCCAAAACATCTTCAACGATTTGCTCTTTGTACTGCAAAGCCTTGTAGATAAAGTAAAATGAATTTATAAAATGCTTCTGAAAAAAATTAACAGCAAGATCTAAGTTTGTTGGACTTCATTCTGATTTTTCTTTTGTCTCTTAGATAAAAGAAAACCCTTACAAGTATTTGAGAAAATGTTTAAAATTAAGTTTGTCTTTCTAGGTAACAACAACAGTAGTAAAAGGGTGTTTGTGTGGAAGCAAGTAATAAAATGTAACTTAATGGTAGTTGTAGTAAAATCTTTGAGACAAGAACTCTGCCTGAAAAAGCTTCATATCATGGAGAACTCAAATTCATTGCTTCAGTGGGTGTATTTGAGAAGCTGTGGTGACAGCTTCCTTTCTGAAAGGGAAAGGAATTCCATTAGCCATTTCATCAGCTCTGGTTGTGCATAAAAATGTAACCTGTCACTGACATATATTCTGTTGCTAATGATGGCCTTTGTCTAGATGCCCATTTTACTGGCTACTGTATAAACCATCACTGGAAGAGCTGATTAAGTAGATCACAATAACCAAGAGCTAAATTGTGGAAGCATTTGAATATACAGTTTGCATTTTACAGTGGAAAACCACCCAAATAATCCTATTAAAGCAATGAGAAGGAATAGCCATCTACTGATAACCCAACAGAACCCTGAACTTGCTGACTCAGGCCACCTGTGTTATTTACATTTTAAGTAGTTTGTAAGAGGAAAATTGCTGAATTGACAGAGTTGCTGTTGGTGGTAGTACTTGGAAAGGGAACTTTGTGCAGCTCTTTGCAGTGCATGATGACTTACCTGTATGTAGTGAGGACTTCTGAAAAAGGCAAGGCAAATCTTGCTTTTGTGTGGTTTTAAGTGAACTGAGTTGTACAACTTCAGTGTCAATGTTAGCATTTGGAACAACCAGCACAATTTTCACTTCTCAAAACTCACTGAGAAGTCAATACACTTACAGCTGTAACCACTACCACTGCCCCCCATGTCTGTGCACTTTTCACTTGGAAGGGAGGAGAAATCCTAATTGAGAACACAGAAATGGAGAAAAAGTGGGCAATTTTTCCTCCAACGAGGGCAGGAAATAAAAAATTGAGCCAGGTAGGGGAGAAGTGCTGTGAGGTAGAACTCTGGCAGTCTGAGGTATGCTTAGCAAAGAGATCCAGGTGTTTAAGAAACTCCTGAACTTGTGTTTTCCTATTAACCATTCTAACCAGCTTCTGAAAGATAATGCCTCTGGTTGCCCATCTTTGGAACACACTGGGCTTTGGCTTTGGTGGTTTTGTTTTAGTTGTTGAAAAAAAGCAAAAAAGCCCTCAGAGAATACTTCAACATATTTTTTCCCACTAGAACAAATGAGCAGCTTGGCCAGATGAGAGACTTGCCCATTCAGCCCTGTGCTTTAATTGGCTACTTGATCATATCTGGGAAAAAATAGATCAACTAGGCAAGCTTTTAATGAAATTTCCTCAGAGGGGTCTGCCAGCCATTAACAATTGGCAGTTTATGTACACTTTGACCTAAGTATAATTTGGTTTTGTATTTAATAGCCTGTTATTTATTTTATAAAATTTTCTGGTTGCTTTTAAATCATGTAAACTAGTAGGAGCTATTATACCCTCTGCTGAGAAGCTCACAGGATACTTAGAAGACTGGTGTAAAACATGCAAAAAATGAATATTTCCACTGCTATGTGAGTAAAAGTGACCAAGTGCATAAGCATAGTTTATCATCTCAAGGACATGTTCTTTTCTCTTGCTTCTTTGATGTCTCTGGTGTATGACAAGACCCCACTTGCTCCAGAAAAGAGTTGTTTGTAATGAGCTCAATGCAAATACCTGTTTAGACCATGACTTGAAATAACCACTAGCAGCATTTGGGAATTACTGGAATAATATCAATGTAACAAAGCAGATCCTGTTAACAGAGAAGCTCTTGAGGAAAAAAAGATGTTCAAGTTGTCCTTTTGAGAAAAGGTATCTAGGGATTGAAATAATATAAAACTTACCTCATTGTGCATTAAACAACTTCCTACAAGTCAAATTGCCATCTCCTGTTTCTGAAAGATATTCAGACCTTATTGGCAAAGCCAAGAGAAGGTGCTGATGACAACATCTATATTGTGTCAAGATAAGTGAGACAAACACCTGAAAAACTCAATTTGCAATTCAGTTGTTGCCTTTTCCTTCCAGGACCGCTGAGAAACTCTTAGCACTTGAAAGGTGGAAGCAGACAGACAAAGGGCCCAGGAGTGGCTGATCAGAGCTTCTGTTCTCTCTGCTTCTTCAGAAGTGCTGTCTTGTTATGCTGTTTCTTCTGTCGCTTTTCAGATGTCACTTCTCCAGAAGAGAATTAAAATTTTAACAGTAACAAGAGATTAAAAGCTCTTTCACAAATGTATTTTCTTATTTTGCAAAGTAGCTGTTAATACCATCTTTAATATCTATAAGCCTGTCAAGGAAAAGATTTTTATTATAAATGTTGTAGTGAAAGGGAAGGCAAAAAGGAGTCTCACTGAAGTACAGCTCATGATTTGTATTTTAAATATTCATCTGTTTCTATCTCTTCAGTAAAATTGTACATATCTATTTTAAGGAAGTGTCTGCCACAGCATTAAGCATGCTTTGTATTTCAAATGCTGATCCATTTTTAATTGCTCAAAATAGAAGGGGTCTGTGTATACACCACTGGTTTAGGGGTTAAAAGTATAAAAACTGAGATTCTTCTTCATGTAGGCACTGGATATTTGTTCTGGGGATACCTTGCAAAGAATAATTAATCCCAGTGACACTCCTTCTTTTTCTTAAAATATCAAAATGAAAAGAAACAATTGTCTGTGCTCATTCACTGCCACAAATAAAGCTAACAGTGTAGGTTACTTATTACTGATTTTCAAGCAGAAGTTCTAGTTACTTTAGATATATTTGGACCACTCTGTCCATGTGGCCTGTGATACATGGGTTGATCAACCCTTTGGATTCCAGAAGAAACACCTCCAAAATGGCATTGTGTTGATTATCCTGATTTTCCTCAGACCTTTTGACCTAATAGTGTAAGTCACTCACCAAAGTGTGTGCTGTGCACCCTTAATTGAATCTGAATTTGTTTTCCTAAGATGGAAGCTTGTCTATTTTTAAATTTACTAGAAATATAATATGCAAGATCTCTGTGAAAGAGAATTTGTCTCAAAGAATAAGACAGAGGAATTTTTAAAATATATTTTAACATTCTGAGAATGTGATTATTCTTTTTTTTTTTTCTTTTAGTGTCTGGACTGTCAATACCAACTCAATATCCATGATAACAGCAAGCTAAGCAGAAAGTTGTGCTGCAGTTGGGAGATAATGCTGGCAAAATAATGAACTCCATCAATCAAACTCAGAGGAGGATCCTTCAGAAGCATAAAGGTGAGTCTGCAAAAACTGATAAATATTACTCAACAGAAACTCTCAAAGACCCTGCTAAGAGGGATTTCTAAGGAAGTGTTAGAAGCCATCTGTCTGGAGACAAACAGTTCTGCCCTGAAGCAAGGGGACACATTGAAGTTAACTTTTTGTTGGTAAACTCTGGTAATAGTATCTGAGTGCATAAATATCACTTGGATTTATATATGTAATTATGTTAATACATTGATATAATACAAATTCTCATAAATATCATGCATAAGTATCTGCTATAGGCACAGGTGCCCTCACATTGCCATAGAGTTAGTAAATCCAGCATACAAGTGTGCTTTGAAACTCTTGTTAA
>VZTT01032706.1:53256-68043 GCA_013400855.1 Buphagus erythrorhynchus | reverse complement strand
CTCTTTAGTCATATTACTGCACAAGCATGACAGAAAATACAATAAAGTAATTCTGAAATCCTTCTTTGATCTACTTTCAAAGCCACTTTGCAGTAAGTTAGCTCCAAATTGATTTCAGAAGTTAATCATCAAATAGGAAAACTACATCAGTCAATACCACATATTAGAAAAACTTCCCAATCTAAGGGTTAGAAAGATTAGGAGTTCAGAAGCACTCTGATTTCTTTAATATTTGACATTATGAATCATAAATTATAATTTAAAATAAACTATAAATCCTACTTTTCCACTATAAATACGAAACTTCATAACAAGAACTTTAAGTGAGGGTTTGCATAGAGTTGAGTACACACCAGAAGACTGCCAATTCCCTTTAAAAAGGCTGCTTCTGGTTATAATTTTTGCAGTGCTAATTAGACAAAGCCAACTTTTCATCTTGATGACACACACAGCCAGATAGCTTTTTAGCATTACCTGGTTAGTTGTCCAAAATGCAGCTATGATCAGATAATTTTGTACCAACTTTGAGAAGGCTTTATAGGTTTAGATNAATGTGGTCTCTATTTTATTGTTACCTGTAGAATCTATAAAGAAAACATATATTTTCCTCAGCATCCAAATGAGATGCAAGATCAACTTATTTCTATCTACTAGATGTAACCACTGTGTAGTATCTTACCAATGATCCACTTTAAATCACCCTCATCTTCTGAAATCCTCTTTAGTCATATTACTGCACAAGCATGACAGAAAATACAATAAAGTAATTCTGAAATCCTTCTTTGATCTACTTTCAAAGCCACTTTGCAGTAAGTTAGCTCCAAATTGATTTCAGAAGTTAATCATCAAATAGGAAAACTACATCAGTCAATACCACATATTAGAAAAACTTCCCAATCTAAGGGTTAGAAAGATTAGGAGTTCAGAGCCATTACTTGCAGCTAGTGTATGCTAAGCTGGATGCAAGTAATGAGNCAGATAGCTTTTTAGCATTACCTGGTTAGTTGTCCAAAATGCAGCTATGATCAGATAATTTTGTACCAACTTTGAGAAGGCTTTATAGGTTTAGATTATGTTTATTTGTGTGAGTGGGTGTTGTGACCCTGTGGTTTTTTAATATACCAGTAGCAGCTGCAGCTGCAGCATTATTTGAAAAATGCAACTCAGACAATGAAGTATTATCTCAACAACAACTGATTGTGCAATGCAACATAATGTAAAGAAAATGAGATGTCAGAGACTACATCCAGCCACCAGTGAACTCTGAGCTTTAAGCACCAGTCGAGATTTTGGCATGCATCTGTGAGACTATTTTTCTGGCTCAATTTTAAATAAGATAAAAGTTTCTCCTTCTGCTTGTGGCCTATGTTTTGTTATCTGCCTAGATGATAGACCAAACCTGCTCTTTTAAAGTCTACAGAGTTCCTCCCTCCAAGGATATGGTCTAACAAAATGGCATTTGCACTATCATGGTATCATGTGGAATGATACGGGTCAGATTATGCAATAAGAGGAGAAATAGAAAGAAATTGTATGCTGGTATTACACCTCAAATGCAGACTGGACTCCGTGGTGCTTCATGTATGTCTGGTTCTTCATAAAGAAACCAGGAAGTAGCTTCATCACAACTACACATATTTCAGAATTGTTTATGTCAATACACTGTGTTCACTGCAAGTTCTTACACTTGATCCACCACATGGCACTGCAGTGCCTGGCACTGCCTATTTCAGCACCACACAGAGTCCTCAGCCCTGCACTGGGTGCCCAAAGTTCACAAAATCCAGCACCCCAACCCATGGGTATCTCTGGTATTCCACAAGAAGGATTTATCTTAGATAATGGAAAATTTATCTTAGGAAATGGAATAAATGAGAAAACTGGTTGAAACAAGAAAAGTAACAAGGAGGAATGTAGCTCCCAGGGCTCATGGCCCTACTACGGACACTTGTGACTTTGCAATCCAAGTCTGTATATTATGCAGCCCTGGTCACAAAACACAGAGACACGAATTTTACAACATTAACCAAAGATGTGAAGGATGCAGCTGGACCTCTGCAAGATAACATGCAGGATCAGAACCTCACTCTCATCCATAAGCGAGACCAGGGTTTCATGGCTGCAACTTTACTGAGGAATAAAATTATCTAAAACTTGGCATAGCACAGCTCCAGAGTTCACACCTATACTCTCCAACCTTTCCAAAGACAAGGTTGCTAAATGCAAAATGTGCATGGATAAGATCCTTGGAAAATCAACTCCCTGTCCCTATCTAGTTTGTCAACATAGCTCTTGTCCAAGTGAGCAGGCATTCAGGAAAATCTAGTCCAAAATTTACCCTGCTAATGCTAATCTGCTGCTGTGGGTAAGGTTGCCTCTAGTCTGAGTCAGAGAAAAGGACTGCAGATCCCAGAGCCTGGCTGCTAGAAGATCACATGGAAGATTAAGTTTATAGCCTCTTACTCCTTTAGAGATTAAATTATTAAGACACTAATATGAAATGTGACTATTTCATACTAAATATTTATCTCTGCTGGGGCTGAGCCCCAGATCTCACCTTTCCTAGGTGGGCACTCTGACTGCATTTACTTAATGTCTTATTAATAACAGAGAAGAGACAGGACATGGACAATTCCATGCATTAAATATGCAAGCTCTAAATAAGGTTGCTGAATATAAACACATTATTTTTGAGGCACCTGAGAATGAAAGTTTAAGTCACCTGAATGAGAGAGTGGGCATTAGTAGAATTTACTATTACAGTTTGTGTAATACGTTGGTTAAGAACCACTCTTGAGCCATAATGAAGTCATGAATATATTGGCATGAGCTCTAAAATATAGCTTCAACATTTCAAGTGATTAATGCATTCTATTTATGAGTTCTTTATGTATATGTAACATGTTCCTTTCACATCCTTGTCGTTGCTAACATGCTAGCTAAATACACTCACTTTCCAGTAAGAATGTTCACTCTTGTCAATATATTTTTGCAGGCTCAAAAAAGCATTCATTTGTGCCCACATAACTTATTCCAGTTGAAGGAAAAACCACAAAACATCAAAAGCTAGAGTCAAATCTCCAAGAGAGAAACTTTGTTTTCTCTACGTGCTAATGATTTAGCACAGCCAAGCAGTGCTCAAATGGTTTCAGACACAGAAAATAAAAAGGTGCAGAACACAGAAAACCAAATGTTTCTTAGTTTCTTAGCACACACACATATGGCACATTTGCCAATCTCTAAATTTTATTGCAGTGATTTACAGAACAAGAAGTAACTGTATGTCTTCTTTATAGTTTCCTATCTTTAATATAGATCTCTACTAGAACAGCTTTTCCCAAAGGTAGCTTTCCAGTGGGATGTACAGAGCTTGGATAATAATTTATCTGCTTTTTACTACATATGCAGCTTGGTGTCAGAGCTTACAATGGAATTTGATTTGCAAGGTAATGCCTCGCTGATGAGCAGTAGTTAGGTGAAATTGCATTTTGCAATTAAGTTCCTTTGGCTTTTAAGAGAGCANGTGGGTGACTTGCTGCACAGCTGAGAAAGGATTTCCAAATAAAACCTGCCACCCCACTGCTCACTGGGAAGGAGAGTCCCTGCTTCTTTTTTTTTTTTAAGGAAGAAAGTGTCTTGTCCTACATTTTTCTGAAGAGAGCCATTTTCTCTACTTCTCCCTGTAACAGGAGGTCAGGCTGTGCTGCCTTGATTATGATACAGACCAGGCTGATAACAATTTCTTTGTCCTTGTGTGTCTTGCTGTGGTCTAGGTTTCCTGAAGAAAAAAAAAAAAGGTCATGCAGTGTGCTCATACCTTCTGTGTGGGATTCCACACCTCTATGAAATGGTGTTTCAGCACCCAGTAATGGAAAAGAGTTTCAAAATCTACTCTTCCAGTGTACTTAATAGAATGAGCATCCCTTGACTGGCCAGAACAAACAGCACTGGTTTTATTCTCCATCCTATAGGTGTTGATTGCCTTCACTGTCTGGAGAACTGAAGATCAAGAGTCCAATTACAACCTCATGGAAAACAAGCAAATTCTTACCTCTCACTCCAGTGTGTGCAGTGGGTCCCAAATACTTTTGAGCTCTATTTCACAAGCTTTGTGCTCTTGTGTTGCACACAGTGTTTCTCAGTAAATATTTGGCTGAACTATCTGAGCCTGTGAGCATTCAATAGCCACTTTTATGGAAACTTCTGCTTTATCTTTAAACACAGAGTGAGGATTCCAGTTTTTAAGAGTAATTCATTGCAAGAACATAAATGACAGCAGCATCACTGTCAACACACGGTGCTTCCAACACACCACTCCTGCCATGGTTTCTGTCTGATGCCCACTGTCTGACTGACAATATTAGTCATTCTCATGTTAATAACATAATGCCCCCTGACCTGGCACATTCTTGTATCCTTGTTCCAATTACAATTTGGGATACTATTCTTTTTCATTTGAATTTTAAAAGCAGAGTGGTTGGGAAGTCCTCCAAGTAAATATGTGTCATTTCAGCCATTGGTTCAGGACATGATAATATCTGTTAAATTACATTACAACTACTCCTAATACTACCACTACTACTACTATTATTATTATTATTATTATTATTGCTGTTGCTGTTTTATCATCATCATCATACCAAAATTGCAGGTTCCTTATTTCCAATTTAAATACCCTCCTAATCTGCATTTACCTTAAATATGAATCAGTAGTGACCTTTACCACATCTTAACCTGTGACATGGACTTCATTGAAGCAGCTACTCCTACCTGTGGAAGTGTTGTATTTCATGACATGCATCTAACCTTCATTTTTCAACAGGAAAGTCCATGCTATGCAGAAATCTGTTTTATAAAAAGATTTCTATTCTATGCTCAATTTATTCAGCCAAGTAGATGTTCTAGCACATTTCAAGCAGAATCTGTAGGATATAATGCAAAAATAATATGCTGGTTTGGAGTTAGTAAGCATCTTGTAAGGTCCCTAATAGCTTCTGGTTTAGCCTCTTTGGAAAATTGCAGATAGTACCATTCTTTATGGGATTTCTGTTGTAACTAAAAATGAAGAAAAGGGTAAGTTTTCTAACAGAGCCCAGTAAATTTAATTTTAAGTACATTGTTATAGAGGGAATTAACTAGAAGAAATAAGTACATTTGTCTTTTGAAATGTGCTTTCTAACGCACATTCAATATATCTGAGAAGATACAGACAAGATCCACAGAATATATATATATATATATGCTGTAATCTCTATTACTTTAACCAAGGATTGGGAAATTAAATAGGAATGGAAAATAGGAAATTAAATAGGAATTGGGAAATTAAATAGGAAATTAAATAATGAATGTCTTTCTGGACCTGACTTACAGACCTGAGTATTTTCACAGATTCATGGAATGATTTGGCTTGGAAGGGATCACCTCCTTCACACCCTCCTGCCATGGGCAGGAACACTTCCCTCTATCCCAGGCTGCACAATGCCCCATCCTATCTATNAAATATGTGTCATTTCAGCCATTGGTTCAGGACATGATAATATCTGTTAAATTACATTACAACTACTCCTAATACTACCACTACTACTACTATTATTATTATTATTATTATTATTGCTGTTGCTGTTTTATCATCATCATCATACCAAAATTGCAGGTTCCTTATTTCCAATTTAAATACCCTCCTAATCTGCATTTACCTTAAATATGAATCAGTAGTGACCTTTACCACATCTTAACCTGTGACATGGACTTCACTGAAGCAGCTACTCCTACCTGTGGAAGTGTTGTATTTCATGACATGCATCTAACCTTCATTTTTCAACAGGAAAGTCCATGCTATGCAGAAATCTGTTTTATAAAAAGATTTCTATTCTATGCTCAATTTATTCAGCCAAGTAGATGTTCTAGCACATTTCAAGCAGAATCTGTAGGATATAATGCAAAAATAATATGCTGGTTTGGAGTTAGTAAGCATCTTGTAAGGTCCCTAATAGCTTCTGGTTTAGCCTCTTTGGAAAATTGCAGATAGTACCATTCTTTATGGGATTTCTGTTGTAACTAAAAATGAAGAAAAGGGTAAGTTTTCTAACAGAGCCCAGTAAATTTAATTTTAAGTACATTGTTATAGAGGGAATTAACTAGAAGAAATAAGTACATTTGTCTTTTGAAATGTGCTTTCTAACGCACATTCAATATATCTGAGAAGATACAGACAAGATCCACAGAATATATATATATATATATGCTGTAATCTCTATTACTTTAACCAAGGATTGGGAAATTAAATAGGAATGGAAAATAGGAAATTAAATAGGAATTGGGAAATTAAATAGGAAATTAAATAATGAATGTCTTTCTGGACCTGACTTACAGACCTGAGTATTTTCACAGATTCATGGAATGATTTGGCTTGGAAGGGATCACCTCCTTCCAACCCTCCTGCCATGGGCAGGAACACTTCCCTCTATCCCAGGCTGCACAATGCCCCATCCTATCTATCCTTTAACACTGCCAGGGATGGGGCATCCACAACTTCCCTGGGCAACATTCCATGGGAAGTGGGTAGAGGAGAAGGGGAAATGTGTGTCCTGTGCTGTACAATTAGACACACAAGGACCCATTCACATATATCTTCTTCCTTTCAGATTTCGCCAACAACAAAGGTCAAAGCCTTCCTCATTCTCAGTCACCTCCCCAAGTCCAATTTCTGTCTGCTCTTGTTTGCTACCCCAGAAAGGGCTGTGCTGATTATTTAGGCATTAGGAGGAGTCCCTTGACAGGAAATGTGGGTACTGGCCCTTATCTTGATAGCTGTGACATTGAGGGCTCTCAGGGACCTGTCGATCATAACAACACTGATGGATTTGAGGCTGTTGTTAGAAACAGCTCTTTGGGTAGACTTGACCTTGCAAAGCAACGTTATGGATCTTCCCTGATTAGCTGATGCCATGCAAGACAATTTACTTTGGCACAGTTGGTATTGGGACATTGATACAATGATTAAATGCAAAGTCTAAGCACGAAAAAGATTTCAGATATAATTTTTGAGTGACATTCATCTACTGTGGTCTCCATGAGCAGTCAGCTAGGTTCATATAGCACTCTTCTGTAATTCTCTATGAATCTGTGCTTAGTCAACCTGAATAATTAGAAACATCAAGCTTTGTCCAGTCTTTGCCAGGTGAACTCAAAATAGCACTTAAAAGCACATTTCCTTAATTAAAATATTTCCTAGTTAAACACTAAATATTTGCAGGTTTTATCAGACCCCAATATACATATTAATGAGGTGTAAATTTTAAACACACAGACCTTCAGAAAGCAGTTGTGACTTTCAAATTACCCAGTGCACTGTCTGGTACACAATACTGAGGTATTCATCTGCAGACACTCCTCCTGTGTTTGCAAGGTTATTTTTGCACCTAAGAAACTGTTAGAGGCTTAGACCATATGAGCTCATGTTATATACATCCTTCATGTTCTTGCTCAGCCTCACCTTAACCCCATTACTGCAGTGCCAGGTTAGTATGCTGTCTTAACATTTCTTCAAAAGATCTGTTCAAAATGAAGTGCAAAATCCTGAATCCAAAAATTTCTGAAGAGAATTGACTTAAAATTAAAAACATGTAAACATATAAAATCATGGAGTTCTCTGCATTCATTAACTTTCCAAGTTCCTAAAGCATATTATATCTGTCACCTATTTTCCTACTGTTTCAAAGATGTCTGGAGTATAAAATCTATAACATGGAAAACACATTATAGGAGAAATTACTTTGGTTGATGAGAAAGCCCTTCTGCCTGAATTCTGTGTTTTGTTTTGTTGTGTTCATTTTTTCCCAAGACTTGTGAAGAGAGCAGACTGCAGTCACAATCTGGTGGATGTTGTCACCTCATCTGATATTTTTTCCACTCACTGAAGGAAATAAAAATGTTTAAAACATGCAAACCTGATTTTGTATAATAGTGATCCTGTCTGCAGAAGTGTTTTATTCTAGTATGCTGTAGGATTCACTCTGGTGATTCATGGTGTGGTGCACCTCACAGGTTTGGTCATGAGGCAGTTGTGTTCCCATGAAATTCCACATTACCACATGCACCATATTCAGATGTTGAGCATCATGTGCCACTGACATCATGCTTTGCAGTTTTCTCAGGTGCTGGATAAGTCCAACAGAGATAAAGAGGTTTAACAATGTCCACCATGCACAAATGGAGCTGCAGGGTGACATTTGGCACCCCATGGCAGACACCCTGCTCTCCCTTCCAAATCCACCATTTCAGATGTGTCCCCTCTCTGCACTGCTTTCTAGGATTACCTACACACATTGCTTTCCTAACCTTGCACCTCCTGGAGGGGAAGTCCCACTAAGCCTCCCTGACCTCTCAGAGAAATGATTAAATAAATTTTTCAAATGGTCAGTTTGTTTTTATCTTTCTGAAGAAATTAAAAAACATAATTTTTAGTTAAGCTGGCCTAGCAGTCCATTAACTGAGGATTTCTTTGAGATGCCAGATCCCAGCAAGTCACTTACAGTTTGATGTTCAGTCATTTTGTCAAAAAAAGAAACATACAAATGGGGAGAAACTAATGGAGATTGTTGAGACAAACATTAGAATTAAGCACGAAAATGTCCAGAGCTCTTCTTAATTTCACTTTTTTAGTGCTCTTACAATAAAAGATTTATATTTGCTTTCAAGAACAAGATGAATCCAGTTATTCTTTATATCATATTCTGGCCCCAGTCAACTGCTCAACTTTGTGAGAGCAAGAATGAGTTTTCAAGCTACTTAACCTGCCACACCTGCAACCACATTCCTAACCTGTAGAAGCTTGACAATGCTATGTTTATTATTTTTAAAAATTAAACCACCTAAAATTCTAGCTTAAAATTCTATGGCTGTAAAATTCTTAGCAATTTGTAAAATATCAGGTAGAATATAATTTTTTAAAAAATTAACTTTCCACTGAATCTAGGCACAGACACTGAGCATCTCCAAACAGGAGAATGTAAGAAGTTGTGAATGCTGTCCCCAGACTCACAAACCACATGCATGTCACACATAGATTTGAGGGGCAGTAATCCTTGTGTACTTTCCATGCCCAAATCAAACTTGTTCTAGTTTACCTTCCAGTGAAAGGTTTAGCCCCCAATTACTGTATGTCTTCCCTGAATTCAGAGGCATGGAGTGGTTCAAGGTATGTTTAGTAACTTCAGACCTGGAAGCTGGAAAAGATAGAGATTCTTTTCTGGGTAGTGATGTATCCCCAGGTAAATGTCTCCAGGCTCCCAGCAGCAAAAGGCTTTTGCAAGTCAGAAGTGATTGTGACAAATATGTAACTGAAAGGGCATCTTGAGAAACTACCTGCCAAGTAAAAAAGCATTTGCCTGTATAAAAATTCCCTCAGTGCTATCTTGGATGCTCACCCAGGTGTATCTGTGCCTGTGCATCTTTATTGGAAAGTGATCTTATCTTTTGTATCTAGAATTCTAAGGAGAGATTCACAGGATCATTCATGCTGGGAGGGACTTTGAAGGCTGGGTAGTCCAACCCTCTGCTCATAGTGGTAAAACCTAGATCAGATTTCTGAGAGGCTTGTCCTGTCATGTTTTGATAGTCTCTTTGGGAAGATCATGCAAAATGTCTGGTGACCCTTGTGGTGCAAAATGCTTCTTCCTGCCCAATCAGAATTTCTCTTGCTGTAACTTGGGCTCACTGCCTCTCATCCCACCACCAAGCAGAGTCTGGCTCAATCTTGTCTGTAATCTCCCATTAGAGGGTTACAGGCAGCAGCAAGACCTTCCCACACCCCTTACCCTTCTCTTAGGAAGACACAAGGAACTCAGCTCTCCCAGGTGCTCTGATAATCACAGATTTCTGCTGTCCTACCAACAGAAACCTGTACTGAAATACCTTGGCTGCAGTCAGCAGCTGGGCACAGCAACACACTGTGTCCCCACAGCAGCTGTAATTTCTGCTCAGCATGGTCTTCCTTTAAGCAAGATGTTACAGCAGTCAATGGATGTTTCTCCAGAGGATAAAAAGTGGAAATAATTCAGCTGTGCTAAAACCAAGCAACAAACAAGATAAAAAGCGGGTATAAACCAAAAAGAAATATCCATCTGTCACTGGGCATAGTCCAGCTCCAGTGAGGTCTCTATCAGGTCAATGCTTCAGGCTCAAGTCTGCTCAAGTGTTTACACCTTAGATGTATATTTCCTGTAGTAAAGTAGAGGTGTAATTGAAGCATGGCTTGGATTTGCCTCCCATTCCAGGTCCATCCACAGCCCAGCTGTGAATGGCTTATCAGTGCTATTTGCTGCTGCACAGGGAAAAGTGATAAATTAGAGCCCTGGCAACCCCAGGGGTACCTTTAGCTTTGCTGTTCAAACACTGACACACACACACATTCTCACACTTGTCAGACTTTCTGCCCTATTTTCTTCTGCAGACACAAGGGCAAGGAGTCGAGGCAGTTCAGAATTCAGTGATGACTTCTTGGTGCTTAGGCTGGGTTTATGTTTGTATCTGTGGACACAGATGATGGCTGTTCTGTGCCTTAGCTCTGCCTAGAATCTGAGGCTGCTGGAAAAGGAAAAGGAGGGGTTGGCATGTCTGCCAGTTAAAACAGTGCCTACTCACCTCAGAAAGGCCAGGCAGAGGAATTGTACTCGTGTTCCTTTTCTTTTTATCACTGGGAGTTGCTGCCTTTAATGAAGAGAAAGCTGTGTCCATCAGAGTATCTTTACCATTCTCTATGGGCTGGCAAAGTAGGGCTTTGCCTTCTGACATGTCTGGAAGTGGAACTAGGAGCCTGCAAAATGTATCTGACAATCAGTATTGAGAAACAGCTATTTTAGCAGTGATAGCAGTAAGAACTCCTTAACACGAAAAATCAGACAAGTTAACTCAGTGCTCAGAGCTCTTGAGTGTCGAGGGAGAATCCCAAAAATCCATCAGCCTGCTGGACACCCTGCCATGGTCCATGTCTGGCAGCAGCCATTGTTCCCAGCCTGTCCCTAGACCCAGCAGGGCTGGCTGCCTCTGCCCCGTGGCCACCAGCCCGTGGGCTCTGCTGCCCTCCCAGGGGCTCCAAGCAGCCACTGTCAAGGGGACCACCTGTCCCCTTGAGCTAGGACACTTCTGCTTGAGATTTTAGCAAGGTTTTTTCACCATTTTTTTTCTCTTTAAGATTTGTCTACAGGGCCCTAATCTGAAGCAGGAGGCATTGAGTTAGGTGCTTTTTTGTTTTGCTGTTTGGGTTTTTTTCCCAGTTTCTAGCTAGTCTTTATTTAGGACTGAATTTCTATCAAGTAATGAATAATAGAATGAGACAATGTGTTTTGATGCCATTTTTATGACTGAATTCTATCTAGCCAGCAGCAGAGTATCTGAATGTTAATGCATCCTTAAAATCTTCAAATCTGATTTTCCACTAATAATCTGTATCACCTCCTTAATCAAACACATAACATTTAGTATTTTATTTTAAACTATAGTCTAAAATGAGCAGAAAGCACCAAGACAGTAATTGGCATACGTGAGAAAGTATGAAACTACTTTTGATTGCAAATATCTCTCCTTTCTGCACTCCTGGGTTGTAATGTGCATCTATGTTTTATGCCACAAGGAGCAGTGAGGTGAACTGAGTGTATAATCATTAAATTAATAGAGTGTGTTTACATGGCCAGAAATAGACCTGTGTCCCATCCAAGTGCAGGAACACCAGTATCTGTTTTCCAGATTCATATTTCATGCTGAACAAACATGGTCAGTGCTGGTGCTGGACTTATTCTTTGGCTGTTCTTGGATATGTATTTTGTGACCAGTGACACTTCTCTCTAAATGCATGGGCAAAATAATCCCAGTAGTCATCCTCTGTATTGTTTTTTTTTCCTCTCTTCCAGGCTATAAAGCAAATTAGTGTGAGCTTTTCTGAAGTGTTATGATAGTGATTTTCAATGAGAGCTGCCTAGGAAAGAACCAAGTTTTCATGTAGGGACCAAAAAATATTTTCAAGAGTGATTATGCTTCAAACTCTCCATGGTGCCCATGGAAATCAGGCATCTGAGGCCCTTAGCACTTGGAAAGTGAGATTTTAGTTACAGTCAACTTTGCAAAACTTTAAGTTATATTAATTTAAAAGTATTTTCCTCCATTATCCCAACTCCAATCTCTAATCTACAAATGACACCTGGGCACTCCTTGGCACTAGAGATTTGGAAGTTTATTTTTTTCTAAATAGTTTCCAAAAGGGCAGCTGATATAATCTTCTTCTCAGTCACACCTTTCACCAATTCATCCATTCTCTTCTGCAATGTTTCATAACTGCTGTCCTGAATTTCAGTCTGTGAAGTCTTGCCTTTGCTGTGCTCAAAGATAATTTTTTTGTCTTGCAGATATCAAGATTGCAGTCAGTGTATCTATTTGACACTTGACCCAATCTCAGCTGGGCTTCCCAGGTGCTACCAATGTTTTCAGCTACTGCTCCATGATCATCAGATTGGAAGAGAAGTAGGACTAAGAAGTGTATAAATCTCCCCAGTCAGGTTGCTTTGAAGAATCACAAGCACACAACCCACACCTGAGCATTGCCTTTTTGAAATGGGAAAGTTCACATTCAGAGCTGGATCACTGGGAATGACTTGACTGTATTTCACACCTGGCTCTCATTCCAAGAGATGCTTTGTGCGTGACACACAAAAGGCACACTATATTTCAGGAGGCTAATATCCCATTTATTACAATAATGCACCACCTTTTATATCCTCTATATAATTTACAATTTCTTATTGGTCACAATTAGCCAACATAGCAGCCATTGATGGAAAGTTCTCCACCCCTATTCTTCCCAGGACCTTTCTAGAAATACTTTCCATAGCTGTGGAGTTGTTTTCTCTAGTTATCTTCTTTTCTCCTTTCTCTCTTCTTAGTCTCCATGCCAACAGCCTTGGTCAGAAAGTATTTCTCAAAACAATCTTCATTCATTAACCCTCTCTAACCCACAGACCAGCTGGAGTCTTACTATACTTTGCTAAGATTTGCAATAAAGCATTATTATTTATATAGCCCAAGTGCTTAAAAACACTGCTCATGGATGAGGACTCTACTGTCATAAGTGCTATACTAACAAAGATAGGAAAGAGCTTAGATCTAGCCCAAGGACACTTTAACATGGGAGAAGTGATAATACAGAAATGTAGACGGTCTGGAGAATACCAAGATAAAATAAGTCAGTATTGGTCAGCACATCAGACAATAATCCTAGCACACTGGTGGTCTAAAATACATTGAGCATTTCCAAGTAGTTCCAGACACAACAGAGAATTAAGCAGGGATTTCTAGGAGAAGGCTATGTAGCTTGGCACAAAGACAGCATCCCACAGCTGGAAAGTTGTATAGGTAAAAGAAAAAAGTATTGCTTAAAATTGTAACAATAATAATAATAATAATAGTAACTGAGTTAGAGAAGGTCAGGTATGGAAACCATCTTCTTAATCCACAGTGAGAGATGATAGAGAAGTGAGGTAGGCCAGAAGGGACCTTTCATTTTGGGCAAAAGTGCTGTTCTCTGTGTCCGAGAAAAAGCTGCAGGAAATGGGGCATGGCCCCTCTGCAGAAGCTGTGATTTGGTTCTGGGTCTTGCCTGGGTCCTGCCTAAGCCTGGCAACCTTGACCATGGGCCTTACCTCATGTCCTGTTCATTCCCAGCCCTCTGCACCTTGGCAGGTTGGGCAATAAGATCAAAATATGAGGTAAAGATATTGCTGCTACTGCATTTCTGTGTGCTCAGACAGAGCAAGGATGGGATGTAAGAGCAAGGGGAGCATCCTGCAGATGGGGGAAAGGAGAGCAGCATCAACCACATGGGTGGGCACCAGCAGCCAGGTTCATGGTTTACAACAATGCTGAAATAAAGCTGGGAGTAAGAACCTCTGGTGGGATTTGGCTTACAGAAGTTAGCAGGTAACAGGACTATCTGCTGTAACATAATAACTGAGAAAGAAATTTTGGAGGAGGACTTAGGAGGAAGGGGACAGAGGTTGGATTTAGCCACACTGAACAAGAGCTAATAGTTGAACATCCAAAGTATCAGAGGACAAACACTGGAGATGTTCTTCAGGCATGTGAAGGCAAGTCTAAAACTGAGGTTTGGTGATCAGACTATCAGTAAGCTACATGATTTATATCCAGGAAAATTTCTTGAAAAATTAATTCTATCTCTTCACTAGAAATCAAATAATTCCATTATTCCCTGGAAGTAAATTATCTTGCTGGAATTAACTTTCTGTGTTGACTGTTCTTTCTTCTGAGAATAGAAATACATGTATTTAAGCAGTTTTTGTTTCAATGAAAATGTATTACCTACATCAAAGTGAGGTTCTATACTCATCTCCTGCTGTTACTAATTTCTGTCTCAACAGTTGCTCATCTGATTCTCAGCTTTTTATTTTCCTAAATTCTGTGAGCAGAGAGGATCAAACATGTTAGATAGAATTTTGCTCACTAGAAGAAAGTCACATTATGCCTTGTTTATTAGGCTTTGTTTCAAATGAAAAATGTATTTTAGTATCCTTAGCCTCAGTAGGCACACTGTTGTTGCTTACTTTCCTCTGAGTTAGTAGAATTGTAAAATCATAGAACAGGTCAGGCTAGAAGGAATCTTGGATATCATCATTGGGAAGGTGTGGGAGACCAGAACATTCCTCTGAATGATCTGGCTCGGATCCTGAGACCTAAAAGCACTTGGAGTTTTGACCTCAGCCCCTGGGAACGGCTGCCAAC
>VZTT01032706.1:36499-53124 GCA_013400855.1 Buphagus erythrorhynchus | reverse complement strand
GTGCTGCCAGACACGACCTTGTAAGATAAGAAAATAATAAACCAATTCCTGAGACCGAGAACCGACTCTTCTGCCTGCCTCATTCAAGAAATCAGAGGATCCGAGAGCTGGGAAAAGAATTCCCTGGATCTTGGGGTCAAACTGACCTCGAGTTCCCACAGGAAGGAAGCCTAGATGGCATTATCTATTGTCCATTCCAAATACACCTTGAAAACCTTCAGCAACAGGGTCTCCACCACACACCTGGGGTGGTTGCTCCAGTCTGTGATTGTTCTCACAGTAAGAAAATTCTCTCTCATATTGAGATGAAACCTTTCCCTGGACAAATTCTACTGTTACCCCTTCTCTTCACCATGTGGTGCCTTGTGACTGGAGATCCTCCATCCCCTTTCTGGTCACCTAAGTACCAGAATTCTGTAGCTGGACTTTAAAGTACAGAAAAGAAAATAAGGAAAGGAAAGAAAATTAAATTCTTCTTATATTAATCCATTTTGCAAAGGAGCAAGTTGTTGTTTTCCTTGTTAGGAATTTTACTAAGTTTCACCTAGGTATTTTATACTTTATAAATTTTCTGGGGAAAAAAAGAAGTTTGGAAAATCACTGTATGACTCTTGAAAACATTTTGCTTTGCATTGTCAAGTGGGTGAATTATGGTTGGTTCCTATTGAGGAAATGTTTTACCTGGATTCATGCAGTTGCTTCAGAAGTAGGCACAGGCATTTTCTTTAAAATAGTGCCTTCATATTTTTTAATAATAGCTTACTCCAGATTTTGAATTGTTAGTATCTGCCAGCAGACAGATATTCACAGACATTTAATTATAATCTGAATTTCTTACCTTCTCAAGGGAGTGTAAAGTGAATTCAATCTATATCTTATATGGGCCAGTTGTCAGGACATAGGATGATTTCTGGTCCAGGCATTTATTTAGGATTTGTAGTTTTCTGAGGAGGGCAAGAAGAAGAAAATACTAACTGCTGATAGAAGATATTCAGATAAGATGAAATTCTCAACATTTCATTATTAGCATACAAAGAATATGTGAAATTTTCATCCTATCCTGCTCCCTCTACCTCTCAAATCACAAAGAAAACAAATATTTTGCAAGTATTCAGACAGGGAACTGCTAAAATCTATCAGCTAACAAGCAAGGCCAAAGGGTAAGTCCTCTGTAAGTGTTTCACCATTTCAGCATTGCAGTGACTAGGAGGCACTGCTGAAGGTGCATGCCAGGTCTCAGGAGCCACATTTCCACCCAGGCAGCCCCAGGACAAATGACTGAGTCCATTCCAGCAGCACATTCATGCCTGCTGACCACAGAGCAAAGGTGTGATGAGTACCAGGGAGGGTGTCACTGCCACTGCTCAGCTGATTGCTGTGGGGCAGTGCTGGACACTGCTGCTGCCAGCAGGCTAAGACAAACAAGAAGCTCATCACTCAGATGATTCAAGCCTGCTCTGCAGCCAGCTATATATGTTTTTGCCAGTTATCAGAAAGATCAGAGATAATTTTCAAACTGGTACAGGTCTGGGAATGGCAAACACATGATGAGGGTATGGGCATTTATACAGGTAAGTGGGTGTTTAAGGCATCACTATGCATTAAATCATCACTCAGTGAAATAATTTAGAATACACGAAACCATTACACTGAGGGTATGTGTGGGTGTGCATAAATAAATCATAAAATTACAGAAAGATTAATTTAGGAAGGAACCTCCTGGGGTGAACAAGTCCTTCTGCCTGCTTAAAGCAGGGCTGACTTCAAAGTTCTGTCAGGCTGCTTAGAGCCTTCTCCAAGTGAGGTATGCAAATCTTCAGGGATGGAGATGACAAAACTCCACTGCATAAGCTGATTCAGTTTTAAGCTGTTGCAAACACTTTTCTCCTTATACCCAGATGGGATTTTCTCTTGTTCCAATCTGTGAGTTTTACATCTTCACCATCCACCATCATCTGTCCCATTCAAGAGGTAGAAGACTACAACCATTCCTCTTGCTCAGCCTGTTCCTCTTCCTAAGCTACACAAACCCATTTCCCTCAGCCTCTTCTCACACATCATGTGCTGCTGCTCCCAGCCATTCTGTTCAGTGTGATGACACATAGATATTGCCTAGGAAGGTGTGCTAGCACCCTTTTTTTGCCCAACTATGTGTATAAAAGGAACTTGGGCAGGAGCTGAGGTGCTGTGCTGAGGTGTGAGGCAATGACCTGGCAGGTGGCACCCGTGGTGTTCATGTCCACTCTGCAGCCACCAGACACAGTGAAAAGCACATCCCCTGGCTCTGAAGGGTGCCCTAATCAGAGCCTGTGCTGAGCACAGCATCCAGCAACTGTGAATTTCAGTCTGTCATTTACTCTGCACTACAGGGGGCTGATTTGACACAGCCTAAATTCTATCTGATGAGACACAACATCTTACTTCAGCTAAATCTAAATCTGGGGCTGTTAATACCAAACAGATTAATTCAGCTTAATTATATTCTGAATTTCTCTACCTCCTCAAGGGAATGTAAAGTGAGTCCAATTATGTTTCCTACATGGGCCAGTTGTCGTGACACATGGTGACTTCTGGTCCAGGCATTTATTTAGGATTTGTAGTTCTCTGAGGAGGGGAATTAAGGGGAAAATATAAACTGCTGATATAAGAACATATCAAGAACTGTAATATTATGAACATATTTCAGGTCTTTTTACAAACCAGAGAGGGACTCTTTTTGTCCTCTGAATTTAAGAATTACAACAGACTGATGACAATATTCATCCATCAACAAGACCTATTCTCAAAATAAACTCCCTCCACACAAAGTTAACACAGGAATTAATCTGCAGCAAGATCTGTGTCTGACCTTTGGTATATAATGAATATAGAAAAGCTTAAAAATTTCCTGACAAGTCACCTTTGGCTATTTTTTAAGGCTTGCTGTGCTTCTCTGCAATTCCTGGCATATGTGCCCCCTTTAAGTATTCTGAGACTGAAGTGGACAATAAATGCTCTTCATCTGGAGAAGGTGATCTGGTATGGGTCACTCCAGTCTCTGTACATGGCATCCAGCTCACAGGTGCCACCCATCTGTCCTGTCTTCAGACTGGATAAAGCATGTCTGTTGCTTCAGGGCACAGAGGAAGAATGCCAGAATGGCTGGCATAGGTGGAGGGCAATGGATCATCTACCTAAACCCAGACATCCAATTCAGGCAGCTCTAGGGTGTCTGACACATCTCTGCTAAGCCAGCAGATATGGCACAGGACATTCACAGTCCCTTTGACAGTCTGGAGCAACAGGCAGAGACCCCTCTGGACATGTGGTCTCAGGTGTCATGTGGTCTCATACAGCATCTCAGGTGTCATTGGACACCTTGGTGTAGGCAGCTGAATCTCATTCTGTGTCACACAAAACTCAGACCACAGCATTTGCACAGGTGCCAGGTGCTGTTGTGCTGCTTGGGAGTCATCTCCTGGAGATGTTCATCTCCTGGAGGGTAGGAAAGATTTGCACAGGGATCTGGACAGGCTGGATAAACAAGCTGAGGCCAGTTGTATGAAGTTCAATAAAGCCAAATGCCAGGTCCTGCACTTCAGTCACAACAACCCCATGCAGTGCTACAGGCTGGGTCAGAGTGGCTGGGAAGGTGCCTGGTGGAAAAGGACCTGGAGGTGCTGGTCAACAGCCACTGAGCCAGTGTGTGCCTAGGTGGCCAAGAAGGCAAATGACATCCTTGCTTGGACCAGAAATGGTGTGACCAACAGCATCAGGGCAGTGATTTTCTCTGTGTACGTGGCAGTGATGAGGCCACACCTCAAATCTTGTGTCCAGTTCTGGGTCCTTCAGTACAAGGGAGACATTAAGGTGCTGGAGCATGAGCTTGTCAGAGAAGGGCAATGGAGCTGGTGAAGGGTCTGGAGCACAAGTCTGATGTGGAGCAGCTGAGAGAGCTGGGATGTTTAGCCTGGAGATAAGACAGCTCAGGGGTGGCCTTATCAATCTCTACAATGACATGAGGCTGTAGCAAGGTGGGGCGGGGGGGGATAGGTCTCTTCTCCCAAGTAACAAGTGATATGATGAGAAAAAATAGCCTCAGGTTGTGCTAGGGGAGGTTTTGAGTGCATATTAAGAAAAATTGCTTCACCAAAAAGGTAAAAAGTGTTAAACGTTGTAGCAGACTGTTTGGGAAAATGGTTGAGCCACTGTCCCTGGAGGTGTTCAAAAGAGATGTAGATGTGGCATTTAGGGACAAGGTGGACTTGGCAGTGCTGGGTTAACTTGGGTTCATTGGATGCAGTCACTGTCGCTGTCTCTGTGCCAGTGGAGATTTGTCAGAGATGCTAAGCAAGCTCTGACTTGTGCAGAGCGAATAACAGTTGAAAGCCAAAGAGAAGAAAAACAATCATTTCCACTGGTGTGGATTTTCTGTGACTCCTGATCCTCACAGATAGCTTCAGAACCTGATGCTGCCTGAACGTGTCTGCTCCATTGCCAATATTGAATTGACAGTTCTTGATCTTCTTTAATCCTTTAGATTTAACTTTATTTACAGTTCATTTAAATTTAATGGCTTCAAGCAACCATGGGCAGTCGTGCCTTACTCTCTTCAGAGTTTTTGTTATGTGTAAGGACTCTCTGTCTCCCACTGTTATGAGCCTTCCAATCCCAAAGGCTCCTCAGAAGGATCACGAGTTTTGACTTCAGTCAGAGTGCTCATTGTAGCCACAGTCTGGAAAAACACAAAGTAGCTCCAACCAATTTAGCCTGCACAGATCTGTGTTTGTTTTTTTAATGGACTCTCAAGCTTGACTACTCATCCTTGTCATTGACTATACATGAATAATACATGTTGTTTGAACTAGGTGAGAGGAATTCCCAGCTTCATTCAGTCATCATCTACCTGCTTCATACCTTGGAATATAAAACATGCCCATCTAATTTCAACTATTCAAGATCAAGAACAATGCAATTATATATGTAGAGACTGGTGATTCATTTGCCCTGATTGCTTATATTAATAGAGATGTGACTTGTCTACTACTAAATAAAGTATTTTTGTCTGAGATGCAAGTCAATGCCAAAGACATCTTTTATCAATAGAACTTGGAATATTGCTATTTGGCCCTCAATCCTAGGGCTGATTCCTAAGCTTTTTATATTTTTTTCTTATATTTGTAGCTTTGTAGATTGCTAATGCATGGCTGTAGCTCCAGTACTTTTCCTACCCTTTTCCCCTAGATTTTAGAGCAATAAGCTAACCTTGTAATACATTCCTTGGTCTTATTGTTAAGAAGAAGACCTACAAGAAGAACATTTTGTTTTCCAACCAGAATCTGAAAAGTCATACCACGAAGGGGGGCAAATAAGCCCTTGGACCAACTCCAAAAGGTCGACCCAGGGGTGGGTTACTGGGGCAACTGAATCTCCTATTGGATATACCTGTTAGATATCCTAATTAATTAATCTTATAAAATTGTAGACATCTGGTTCTGGCTGTGCCCATCACCACTGGGACACCTAGAAGCTTCCAATAAAGGTCTGCTTTTTACTTTATTATTCTAACAGTCTTGCAAGTGTTTTTTCTCTTTTGATTTTAGGCAACAGAGTACAGAAGAGCCTGTATGAAAAGTATGCAGCCTGAACCTTTCTGGGATGGCTCATCAGTGTCAGGGTCCATCTCCTTGGAGGTAATCCCTTGTGCCACTCCCCAGGGGTATCTGATTTGGGGTATTCTGAGTACTGTATCCACCAGCATGTACACCATGGGGTGTGTGTGTGAGTATATATGCTCCTTTGGGCTACATGGGTCTATATTGATATATTCTGTGTGTGTAGATCCACATATTTCCATGGCAGAGAGAGGTTGCTGAAGGGACTGCAAGAGTAATACTAGAAAACAATTCCCTGTGACATAGAGAAAAGGGTTATGCAGTGCTTCTGTGCTTTCAGGAATACACTAGGATGTGTGAGATGAAAATCCAGAAATCACCTATCCTTTTGGTTCCTCTGCAGGTTTCAGTTTGTCTTTCTTTGTTAGAGATCAATAAGGGTGTTTTCAGAACAAGAAGATCCTCTCCTTTATAAGTTTTCTGCATTTTTCTGTTACTTTTCTGAGTTGGTAGTGGTAGGTTCATAGCATATTTCACTTGCTGGTAGATGGGCTGGAGACAGTACACATATTTTAAAGTCCTCTCATTTATTACAGAGGACACTCTTACAAGAAGCAACTACAAAAGGTGTTGGTGAAGCTGCTGTCACAGGATCTCCTCTCAAACCCTGGCATAAGCTGGCAATAACACCAAAAGAAAGGCTATAGTCCTCACAGGGTAGGTCTCAAATCTGGCTACAAGTGCTCTCTTTTTGCCTGTATTTGTGACCTGCAAGTTCCATGCTGGGCATCTCAGAGGAAAATAAACCATCATAAATTGAGAATAGCAATATTGACAGAGGAATGAACAAGAGGAATGGATGAATTCTTGAGGAAAATGTGAGAAATATTGGGGTGTGATGAAAGGCAGCACTGGGCACAAAAACCTGCATGGCACCTAGCTCTCCCTTGTCTGGAGAGCACTTTCTACTCAAATAACAGCAAAGGCAAGAAAAAGTTTGATTGTTTCCTTAAAAGCAGGAAGATGATTTCATTTTAAGTAGTTTCCAGTCCGCAGCACTGCTCTGAGCAGCAGGGGCAGCTCTGGGGGAGCTCACATGCTGGGCTGCACTGCCCTGGGAGTGCAGGGAACACAGGTGGGATGGCAGAGGCAAGGTCAGCTGTGGTGGAGGCAGATAAAGCTGGAAATGGTCCCTTGGCTGTGATATACCTGAGCTTGGCATCTTCTGGGGCAGTGGGGACAGCTGTGGGGTGAGGCCAGCCTGTGGCTGGGGTGAGGTGGAGCCCATGAACAGGGCAGCTCCACTGGGTAGGTCCAAGCTAGTAACACCTCATTTTCCAGCCAGCATTCCTACCTCACTGACAGGATGCCATCAGCAAAGGGCAGTAACTGGGGAGACAGTGGTGGCATGCAAGGAGATAAGGCTTTCCAAGCAGAACAGCAGAGACATTTTCCAGATGAGTGTGCTGCTAGCAGACCTGCAGGTTGAAGGTCTGACTGCCTTAGCATCACTGCAAAGCAAACACTTCCAGGCTGTCAGGAAGTGAGGAGGTGGAACCTGCAAGAAGATTGACCCAATTCCCCTGTGGGCAGTGACTCCCCATCCATGCCTGTGTCCTATTGCCCTGGAGTGCCAATAGTGAACAGTTTGGGGGAGTGGGCCTTTCTACTCATCCTTTGCATCAACCTATTGCCTTCTTCTCAAAAGACACTTCACGTGGGAAATCATTAGAAGCAATTTTGTGAACTGTGTGGATGATATCCTCACTCACCCACTCCAAGCTTGAAGTCTCTTTTCAGTAGATCAGTGCAAGTGCTCATTATTTTCACAGGCTCTGTGAGTTATCTAACAGCAGGAACCTCTTTCATCTTCAAGGATCTCAATTTGTTGTGAGGTCAAAAGTATTTCAACTTCAAATTAAGAACATTCGTTACTAACACTTTCTAAGTTATATAGGTTCAGGAAAACTTTTCCAGTGACAATAAATTGACTGGTTTATGTATTGAGTTGCCACACAAGAGGTTTCAACCAGTGCTAACAGACTTCTAAAAACTCTGAATCTATTGATCTGATCTATCCGGACCCAGCTGACAAATAGAATAATGTTTTTGTTTGTTGTTATGCTTGCAGACCATTTTCCTAGTAATGCTGGTGTTATTATAT
Source organism: Buphagus erythrorhynchus (assembly GCA_013400855.1). Taxonomy (NCBI): domain Eukaryota; kingdom Metazoa; phylum Chordata; class Aves; order Passeriformes; family Sturnidae; genus Buphagus; species Buphagus erythrorhynchus. Next base: position 45,366 of record VZTT01032706.1, on the reverse strand, counting down.
GCTTAGTTCTGGAAAGTTCTGCCTCTACTAGAGAATGAATTTCAGCATAAATTAATGTGATTTCTGTAATAACAACAAATAAGATTTGACAAAGCAAAACCAAAATGCACAGATGACAGGAGGAAGTGTGCCTGAAATAAAATTCAGTGTGATATAGTCACACTCTCTTAGACTTTCAGTGGAGTAAATTTGTGCAGCATTGCTTATTCTGTGGCTAAAAATGCTATACTGGGCATGGCTGCCACAAAATGAGCTCTCTGTACACTGTACTGCAGTGTGCAAGATGGATGCATTCAAAGGAAAAGTTTCACTTAAATAAAATTAAACTGAATTTATGCAGACCTCAGCTGAAAAAAAAAAGTATTTATAGAAGAAAATTTTTTAAAACATGCTAGATTTTGTCAAAAAAGAGGTAAGATGCACAAAGCCTATTTATCTGAGTCTATGGAAGACCATGTATGCAATCTATAGAAATTAGCTGTTTGGGTTGGAAGGGGAAGTGTTTGGCACTGCTGTGGAATTCCCCAATATGCAACACACAGGCTTTGGGGATATGATCCCAGCTCCCTCACCTGGCCTCAAAAATCACCCCAGAGTATCACATTTGTCTTAAGCCATTGCCCAAAGATTGCTGATATTTCCTGACATGTGTTACTCACACAAAGTGCTCCACTTTTGATGTTAATGCATTGTGATGCTAACTCCACGATGTTATCAGGTTGGTTAACTCCATCCTTTGGAACTCAGTGAGTTTATAAGTCCTTGCTGGAGTTGTTTTCCACCAAAGGCTTTTGTTCTGCAGAATAAATGATGAACCACGGGGTTTAAAAACACTCATCATTAAATTATCCTAAATATCATCATCTAGGTGGGGCCTTGAGGAGAAAAAAAAATTCAGAGAAGAGAAATAACTTGCCAGTGCTGACCAGTAGTTTGCTAGGAGCTCAGGAATAGAAGACATCTTAATCTTGTGCAATCAGTATATCAGCCGGTGTCTATACTCTCAAGTATGTGCATATAAAATAGTAAATATTACCACAGAATTGTGCCCATGGACCATATATGATTTCGAGCCTTTCTTGAGAAAAGATATCACAAGTCATTAAATGCACTTTTGATTATTGCCAGCACTTACTAGACCTATAGGGAGAAAAAAAAAAGAAAGAAGTCTTATAGAGTTTTCTTTAAAATTGCAGATGTTACCCTAACTTCCTCACTTTTTCTTTCATAGCAGCAATGTATGAGTACCTAGCGCTGACTGTCACAAGAACACAATATGAAAAAATCTTTTTCACTTTAAAATAGCAGATAGTTATTTTGACAGTGGGCTACCTGGTTACAATGCAAGTAAAACTATTTATAAAGCTATACAGTGGCAAACCACTGGTGTCTATTTGGTGCTTCCATGTCTCCTGCCTGGATGAGTCATGTGATGTAAACTGAGATTTGCCCTAGTGAATGGGGACAGGAGTTCATGTCACCTGAGTCCTGGTCCAGGCTCTGCCACAGGATCACTCCTTATCTTTCCTGACCTTTGACTTTTACAGTCTCTCTTCCATTCAACTCCAGTGGGAATTTCCTCTGGGTAGGAACCAGCTATAATCAGTTCAATGTACAGTAAAATAAACCTTTCAGTCCCAGAGACCCAAAGCTGTTTTTCATGTTGCAAAAGCACAGCATCACATCTCAAAGCTGAGTCACATCTCCATAGCTGCAGCCACCCAACCTGACAGGCTCAGGACCAGGGACCTGCAGAGAAATGCCCAGCCCAATGACAGGCACACACGTGGGCTGGTGGATCTGTTTCCTTTTCTCTGACTGTCCAGGAACCAGTAAGCCTCTGTGCCCAGGAAGACATTGTCATAGCAGATTTTTATCTGCTTATCAGTGCTGGAGGATTCAGGTGCTCCTGTTCCCATACAGCTTAGTGCTCTCTGATTTGGACACAGCAGAAATGCAGACGTGCCTTCCACCATCTCAAAAAAACCCATGTGCACACAGAAACCTTTCTACCAGAAGACATCCTTTATCCCAGGCATGCCAGGAGCTCAGTACTAGACTGAGTTAAGCAGTCTTCAAAATAAACTGTCAGGGACAGGAATCCAGAGCAGCTGAATGCTCTATTTAATTAAGGTTATCCAGGGAATCAATACTCTTTTATGGACGTATTTTTCTCCTTAAGAAGTCAAAGAACCAAATATTGTTTGTGGATACATCAGCACTTTTAATAAACATCCTTTGAGAAGTCAGCCTAATATATGACATGTCCACATCTGCCATATGAGGAGGCTGTGAATCCATATCTGCATTCATCTTGGAGTAAAGATGCCTTTATCTCCATCCCCCACTAGCCTCAGGAGTAATGCCACTGGAGTCAATTGAATTGCAGCCATGTAAAGACAGCATAAGCAAAGCCAAGCACAGAATGCAAAGCAGCATGACTCACTAGCTGGGGGAGCAGACAGATGTGCCAGGTGTAAAAACTAGTAAGGAATCAAGAGCCATGAGTTAATTCCCAAACCAGCTTGTGTGGTGGGAGCAGCTTGCTGTGGAGCAGAGAAAATGGACCAGAAAGGAGCCCTGTCCTACAGCAGCTGGGAAGCTTCTGGTACTCAGTGACCTTGCTGGGAGCAGGCTGGGGTCCCTGCATCAGCCACTGCCATGGAAATGCCACAACAGGAGAGTGTGAGGGGAAGTGAAGTAAGCTCCTCTCCATGCTGGGATTCAGGACTTGGCTATTTTTTTTTTCAGTTTTATCTATGTATCCAGAATGAATGATAAGGCAAAGCACAATCCAGTCTTTAGGGCATCTTTTTTTAAAGTATCTGCCAGAGTTTCTTCTGACCTAGAAAGTGAAAAAGAACAAAATAGAACCAACAATCCCCACTGCACAAGACCATAATTTAGTTCAAAGTATCTCTGTTCTCAGGCATTCAGCTGAGAACAATAATATATGAAGTAAGAGAAATAGAGAGAGAACACAACTTCTCACATCTTTCACTATATGAAACTCTGACATTCTGCACTACATTTTTAATTAGATGGTTTTCAAATATTTATGTTTAATACCAGATCTGCATTTTGGAACAGCTCATTTTAAAATCAGCCTCAAATTACCTCATAAAATAAATAGTGATGTAATATAAATTCTGCATCTCCCTGAAAGTTCTTTGTAATTTCAGGGAAAAAGAACCCAAACATGTTCTCTTGAAAAATGTAAAATTTGTTTGCTTTTGGAAGGCAGAAACCCTCTCTGCTTATTAAGGGACCTTGTAGAAACACTTAGTGCACATGTTCCATGATGGATTATGCCACTGCAGCAGAGCATTATCAGCTCCATGGCATTCTGATAATGGATTAGTACTCTAAGACACTGGCACTTAAGTGAAGATTTTCCTTTACAAAAATGAAGGTGTGATACGTTGCTCCAAACTGTGGTATCAGGAAAGATATACTGGTTACAACTGAAAGTATGTTAGGAAGAAAGCCCTTCACATTGTGCTAATATTTTCTGATGTATTTTTAACTTCCTATTCTAGGAAGCCTTTGTAAGATGCCAGTTTCCCTGAAGATATAATAAGCATATAATAGATCCAAGTCAGGGAAGAAAATATATTATTGTTCTTAGCTGGCATGATTCATATATTTTACAGCAGAGTAAGGAATTTGAAAAAAAAAACAAAACAACACCATTTCACGCCTGTATATGAAAAATATCCATTGATCATTTCATAATCTGTACTGTGTGTCTAACAGAAAACACTGTCTTTGTGGTTGCCTGCACTGAATGGCTGCCTTCCATGGAGGAGATGGCTGCCTTTTTTAACTTGTCTGAGATGCTGGGGTGAGGTGGCTTCAGCAGCATCACCTTATCCTGCCCCCAGTTTCTTGCCCAGCACACCTCCCCTCTGTGTTGTTCCCTCTCTGTACTGGAGACTTTTAGTTTCAGAGTCTTTTATCTCTAGACAGGCTTCAGCAGCTCAGTTTTTTCCTGGGTTAATTTGCATTAAAAGCTAAAACCTATCAGCCTTTATATAGTAAAAAGGGTTGTGGGATAGTGCAAATAACTTTCTTGAGCTATGTGTTTTCATAGCAGGCTTACCCCTGAAGAGTTAGCACAGTAAAACTATTGGGGAGACTGATCAGCTGCCTAAAGCGTTGTTTTAATGGCTAAGACAAGATAAATAACTGGGAAAGTGTTATCCTGTAATAACCTGTATTGAGCTACATGCTGATCTCATGCTGCTGAGAAATAACCTGAGGAATAGCAGGGGAATCAAACTCAGATCTGTTTTCTCAAAAACATACAAGTGCAACACTCTAAAATTCAAGTCTGGCCCTCTTTCTTCCAGCTGGAGATGATTCTGAAGGCATACCTTTCCTGAGGAAACAAAAAAAAACTTTTAGGAAGACCTAACAAAAGATGGGGGCACTCTGTGTGTGTGCAGCAGCAGCCTGGTCAGTGATTGACATGTAGATCTTTTACCAGAGGAAGGAGAAGGGAATAATTTCATCACTAGTCCTTTTTAGCTACTGTAGGGAGAATAGAAGGAGCTGTCGATTCAAAGTCCAGTTTAACCAACACTTATGGTTTCAGGCAAATTCCAAATCTGCAGCCAGTGAGGTTTCTGTGTTACTCGATAAAAGATGTGACCCAGTGCCTCTTGACAGAGAGCAGAAGTGTAGGCAGAGACATGGGCTCTACCATGGATGAGACATGGGCTCTACCATGGATGAGACATGGGCTCTGCCATGGATGACAACAAGGAAGGAATCAGCACTGGGATGCTGAAAGCTTTAGCAGCAGACAGCTAATGTGCCTTGATTCCTGAGCTACAGCTGGCATTAGATGTGACCTGATGGAAGAGCTGTCCTTCTGCCTGAGTCAAGAAGAAATTAGGTACTTTCTTTTCTTCTGGAGTCTGGAGAACAGTGTTGCAGCCACAAGGGGGTGAGCACAAAGTGTCTTGGGGAGAAGAAGAGAAACCTCTTCAAGCCCCAGCTGTAGGAGGTTGGGAGCTGCATGGATGGAGCCAATGGGCAGGGAATCAGAGTGGTCACCAAGAGAGGATAAGCAAAGAACTTGGAGAGGACCCAAAGGGCATGGCCCAACAGAGCTATTCCAGGCACGGGCTGCAGAGGCTGACTCAGACTTGAGGAGCAAGGAAACTGTCCAGGCTTGGTTCAGTCATGCTCAGGAGAAAGGGTAGGATTTTATAAAATAAGATCCTTCCTCAAGAAATCCCTATCAGCTGTTAACTTCCAAAAGAATCAGATGGGACACACAATAAAAGTCGATAAGCTACAGCATCATAGCACTTGGTAAATCTTGTATATTTTAGCAACATCTACAATATTAGCTTTTGTGTTTTCTAGATATGTCTTTGATGCCACAGCTTCTGAAACTACTTAAGCACTGGCTGTAATGATAATAGACATGCTTAGACTGTTATGCACCTTGACAATGAATTTAGGTGTCAGATTTAATTTGTATTAATTGACAATGTTTTATGAAAATCAATGGAACCGCACAGCTTTGCACAACTTGAAAATGTTGGCCTTTGGTTTCAGTTTTTAAATAGAGAGAACAATGCTCTGGTATAAAAAAAATGTCACACATGGGCTTTTTACTTATTGCTTTCTATTATTTTAGAAATACATGGCAAAGAAAAAATATTTCTAGACTAATCTAGGTTATTTATGTACTCTAGCATTAAAGATTTGACAGAACTGGGACATGCCCCTTTTTCTATAGTAATCAAAATAGGTGTTTAAAGTCTCAAGGGAGAAAAAAAACTCATGAATGATGACATGCAAGTCTAGTTATGCAATGAAGTCCCTCTGTTTGCCATAATAGAAATATAGAAGTCTTAAACTTATCTCTGTGCACAGATCCCTTTTAACAGTGTAAGGAGCTAATCAGGGAAACCATAGGGACCCTTTCTCTTTCTCAGTGAGTTTCTTACTGAAAGTTTTATTTCTAGAAACAAGGGTTTTTTTCAAACACTGTTAGTATCTTCCTGTGGATAATGATGCCTTGCCAAGAGTATTTGCTTTGATGTTGCACCAAGGAGAAATATGGTCCACAAGGAGGAACACTATTTCATAGTGTGCACCTCAGAAATACCATACTTGTACTTCCCTTACCTACTCTATAAAAAAACTTCTTTTGAAAACTTGCTATGTTCCTCACATGTCTTCCTTATGCCAAGAATCAAGGTTTTCTGAATCAGTTCTCTGGTAGGGCAAAAAAAAGGAGTGCAAACCCTGAGTACTACTAATGGACTCTATGGAAAATACTGTGAAATTCTGCAAAAATGCATGTATCTTATACTTCATGAATTTGTGTGTGGCAAATTTAGCTGACAAAAAAAGTAAGCTAAAACACTAGACACAAAGAAATTTATTTCCTCAAAGTATAAAAATATATTTGATATGTCATAGGGATTTCTACCCTGCTAATTCAATATTATTTTCCTGTATACATTTTAGGATAGTGTATTAAATAGTTGTCATCTGCCTACCAAGTTTCTACTCTATTTCAAAATAATCTGATATGATGCCAGTGAAGAACACTCCATCATACCTATATTTCACACAAGATAACCTGGCAGGGTGGCATAAATTAGAATCCAGACCTCTCTGAAATGCCAGTGAGCTGCTCTTTTTATCCAGATCAGTGGAAGAGTCTAATTAATTTGGCAGAATTCTTGTGTCCTCGATTACAACATCTGCTCTGCTGTGGAATGATCCAACACAACCATCTGTCTTTCACCATGCAAAGCAAGTGGCTGAGGGAAGATTTAATATTTTTCGACAGCAAAGGTTAGAAATGAACACAATATCAAATTTAAAGCCGTGTTCTTTAGACAGTCAAGGTTAACTACTGGAGTTATGCACAGACCAGCATGTTGGACTGGGGAGAAGGGGCTTGTGCGAGCACATCATTAGAGAAGGACGAGCAGCAAAGGCACTCTATTGGAGCTCACGGGGTTCTTTACTATTTTTGTCTCGACTGGTTAATCAGCATCAGTCCCAATATTATGCCTGAGGCATCCTTTTTGAGGCTCTCTCAAGCAGAGTATAATCTTGCAATCCTAAATGTGCTCTTCACTTTGAAATTAGCCAATAGCTCGGTATCAGTGAAAACAGCAGGGGGGAAAAACTTCCTTCTCCCCATCATGACAGCCATGCCAGCAAAACCAACAGTGTATATCGAATTATGCAGGCAGACAAGTAGTTCTGTCAGCTTAAGTATCCTTGTTTTGAGAGACAGCTTTACCTTTACCAGTTTAGGGGGAATCTCCTGCAGCTGCCAGGGTTGCATTACCCAGCAGAGGTGCATGTCCATGGAGAGGGCATGCCTGAGAGATGAGCCTGTGCCCTTCATAGCTGTGCCCTCCATCAGGCTTTGCTTTGGTTCCCTCACAGCCAGGTGTGAGTGGCCAGCTGTGCAGTTTAATTGCCCCTGTCAGAACGAACATGTGTACTTAGTTCTTCCTTTAGAGGCACAAATCCTGGTTTTTGGGAGCTGTCAAGCATTTCCAGTGGTAAAGTGTTGCACAGTGTCTGTAACATTTTTATTGTAAACATTTTATTGTATTGGTGCAAAATACCTCTCTGACTGACATGAAAAGTTCTGCAGCCTGTAGTCTGTGGGGTGGATCCATTCTTTTCACTGGTAGGAAATGCTGACTGCTCAAAGGGCAGCAGCATCACAGACAGGTGCTCTGCCATCCTTCCATGACCTGCAGCTCCAGTTGGGCACTGGTCATGTAAAATGCCTTAGCCATATGAAACTGCATCTTGTTCTGCCTGTCCACTAAAGGTAAACAGAGGCTTTAGCAAGAGAGCCTACCATTAACAGCAGTGTCTTCTTACACATCAGACTGATGACAGCCAGCTGTGAAGACACTCTGCTGTGATTCCAAAAGAGGTAAATTTGGGTTTAAGATAAAACAATCCAGCATTTCTCACTGGTGTATCCATAACTAAAGTAAAGTACTGATATGGAAGGGCAGCCTGTGGCCTGTTTTGTCCATAGATTCAGTATTGCAACCTGTTCTGCAAGAATATAGATCCTGTATCCTTCTCTGATTTTTTTCCTGTCACACTCAATTTGCAGCAGTGCAAAGTTTTACCCATGCAGTCCATTGGACTTTTAACATGCATCTCATTTTCCTTCCTCTTCTCATTTCACAGTTTTGCCTATCTGTATTTTACTCTCTTACATTGGAGAGTTCTTTGATTTTGCTGGGATTGTTGGAGTTGTTGTTTATTTGTTTATTTGGCTTCTAAGTAGTGCCAGTGGCTTTCCCCAGTAGCTGCATTGGAAGCAACATGAGGAGATGAAGGCAGCAGCCTGCCATGGAGTGATCACAGAAAGCCACTGGGTTTATTTACTATTTAGTCCTCCACTTTCATATGTGTTGGCTCCAAAACAGCAGTTCTATCTGCCAGTTGCTGCTGCCCAGACTAAAGAGGGAGACTATCTGGCATTTTCTGTACCTTCCTAGTCCCACCAAGATACACCTCCACAGGTCAGCAGTACCAAGGAACTCACACAGAGCAGAGACAAAACTGATCTCTCTAGAACAGTACTATGCCACTGTATTCTGAAAAAAAAAGTATTTTGGAAACCAGGAGCTNTCATGTCAAGGTCTTCACACGCAACAGCAGGAGACGTTAGATGTTAGATGTACCCCCTAAATACTCAGCCTCTCTTTTCTCCTCGTCTTCCCAGAATGAGGAGATTGTGCAGACCTTGCTCCTTGTTAAAACTCTAAGTTAACATTCTGTGGCAATTTGTTTGGCCTGACAGGTAACTGCAGTGTTAAATGTGTTAATGGGAACATGCTGCTTTTATT
>VZTT01032706.1:9037-36477 GCA_013400855.1 Buphagus erythrorhynchus | reverse complement strand
TCTTTCCCTCCCCAATGCCTTTGTAAAGCTGTGGTTTGCACAGACTTTAATTAGAGAAGAGAAATTTTGCATGCTCTCCAGCTGAGCTTTCTTGGATTTAATTGTCATTTTAGCTTTTGTTTTTATTGAATTTGTAACAAAACAAATTGGTGTAATCCTCCAATCCAAAATAGATATAATCCTCCAAACCAAAAGGGAATGTAGTAATAGAAAGAGAGCTATGATAAAAATAACCCACTTCACTCTGGCAAATATCTCCAATCATTCAACAGAAGCCACTTGCTGTCATAAAGACCAAAATTCCTTATCCCACAGAACTATTTTGATTTCTTGAGTTTCAGATTTTCAGAGTTTACTAAAACTGTTTGAATGACACATTTTATCTATTTTTAATTTATTTTTTAAAAGAGTAATAACATTGGTTTCAGTCCAGAGTTCAGGGTCCTTGCTGACAGCCACAGACTCCAGCAAGAATAGGGCTTAGCTGTTCTCTTCATTCTGAGGTAATGAAAATCCCCTTTCTCCTGGATGATCATTCCTCTTGAACATCAAGCTGCCTCTGTGCAAGGGTCTGATGTCTGCATCAGTGACCCATCTGGCAAGAATGAATGGGCTTCATTAAGGAACACCATCTGACAGGTGACATGCCAAAGCCATGACAAAGAGATTAGTTCTGGCCAATGTCAATTCTTTACACTGCCAGTTCAAATACATGTCCTGCTATGGATGTGGGTGACACACATCAACACCTGGCATACGGCAACAGAGCTGCTGCATCTCCACGAAAGGAAAGGTGAAAACATTTGTGTCAGCTACGGTGGAGGTAATCAAAACTCTTGTGACAAAGTGAATTAACTTGTTTTTCCAATGTGGATGACAGACATAGGTTTAGGCACAGAGGTTAACATCTTGCTTAACAAAATTTCCCCCTGTGATAGGGCTTAGGAAAAATTTAGTCATCTAGGCCAAAGTCAGCTTTCCAGACCACTCTAAATAACTCCCTTTAACCACTGTGTGCCTGGTGTACACACACACTCACACACAGTCATCCATCTATCTGCCTTACAGCCCTGGGTGCTTGATGTCTCAAGTTCATATGAAATGTCCTCTGTCCCAACAGCCCAAAAGCTGTAGACTGAACTTCTGGGTGTGGGATCTGAGCCTGCTTTGTTTTAGGATCACCTTGGTCATAGCATCACTTGCCTCACAAATCCTGCAGCATCTCTACCAGCTTATTATGTGAGAAATCATTGGTAGTACAGATTTGTTCTTAGGTAGTCACTTATTCTCCTTTTACCTGCTCTGGATCCTGAGAACCTGGTGGCCACAGATGGTGACCTGGGCACATATGTACATACTTACATTAGGTATGAAGGGCTTTGGTGTCACTGGGGACACGTCAGCTCTCCTAACTGATGGTAGGTGTCTGCATCACCTACAGTAAGGCTACATCCTAAATCCTAGATATTGTACCACCAGCTGCTGCTGCCAACTCAGGAACCAATGAGACCTGAATTTGCATTTAGAACAGCCAGTGGTTCTTTTTACAGTCCCACAGAACTAGTGAGAACTAAAAGCCTGTGCTATTAGTGCTAGTACTAATAGAGGCTCAGACAGGTGGAGGAGTCCAGCTCACTGTTGGGGCTGAATAGCTTCTGACCTGTGAGCAGTGCAGGGACTCTGCACCACTGTTATGCCCAAAGTGAAGGTTGGGGTTAGAATGAGGATGATGGCCAGGAAAAGGTGGAAAAGTAACATTGGTGCTGGACCCTGAATGGTCTGCAGGCCTACTACAAGATCTGCTGCCAGCAGTGTAAATGATGTGTTCAACCTTGAGAAGGGGTTGGAGATAAGGCAGTGACACAGTGATATGTGTCAAAATTAGAGTGTAAGCTATCATGAAACGGTGACATAAATTTGTTGACCAACCATCAACAGTTTACTATGTTTGGAAGGGATTATTTCCAGAAACATATTACTTACATTTAGATGTCTGGTGAAGTCATACCCTACGTTCAAGTCAGACAGCATTTGAGTATGAGTTTAGATTAGTTTAGCCTTAGAGGCAACATGGCCAGAGAACTTTTAATAGATCTTAAAAGGACTGCAGAGACAAGGTGATGTTGGACAATGACAAATACAAGTAATTTTTGGTTGATTCCAGGATGGGCTATGGCTAAGACTGGAGCTGGGGCTACATCACTATCCCCATCCTGCTTTCAAGCAGGAAAAATATGAAGGATGATATGACTGAATCACTTAGGTTTGTGAGAATGCCTGTCACTTGTCTCTAATATTAAAGGTAGATTTGATTTGGGACTAGATTAGGCTCTGGGCTAGAGAAAATATAAAGCTAGGTTTGCAGCTGCATTACCATGGAAAATGGAAGGTTGGTAAAGCTAGGATGATGTGTGGTGTGGGTGAATTAAATGGTGTTAACAAGAGTCACTGGAGTGTTAAATAACAGGTCAGGGAAGGCATTTAAGAGCACATGTAGTTATAAAAGGGCTGAGCCACCAGATTTGTCACTGGATTTTCCAGTGACAGATGAAAAGAGCTTTGTGTTAGGTTGGTTTAATGAAAGGTCATCCTTCTATCTTTACATCTAAAGTTAGGACGAGAGGGAGAATTTTTAATGGCAAAGACAGAGGATGCAGTGTTATGTTTGGGCTCTACATTGTCCATTAATGTGTCTGGCCTTAATAAAATTTTATTGTATTATTTTCCTTTTTTTTGGCAAGGATTTCCAGACTCTGATGTTAGAGAAAAGGTTAGATTAAGCTTTAAAAGCAAAGGTTTAGACCAGCAGAATTAAGAATACAGTTTATACCTTGCTCCCAAGAGAAGTGATTAGCTGCAGTGAGATTCTTTCTGGGTGAACCATTTCACAGCCATTGCAGGATGTTGTTCAGTTTTGTGAGAACAAAGGTAAAGGAGTGAGATTTGCTGCTGTTACCTGGCAAGGCAGATATTGACAGGCAAAAATGGCATCATCTTAGCACTGAAGATGGTCACTGGAATGTAAAGGATAGGGTTTGTTTTAGGATGAAGACTTGCCAGAAAGTGTACTATCAGCAGGGGAATTGTGAAACGCACAATTGGGTGCTAAATATGGGTGATGGTGAGATGAACAAACTTCCAGAATCTGCTAGAGGCCACTGGGTTAGAATGAGAACCAGTTGCAGTAGGATCAACTGGTATACAAATACTTTTGAAGCTGTTGGATTCATGATAGACAAATTTTGGAAGTTTTAATATTTGAAAAAACGTTAGGATTCAGTTTTATTGTTGTTAGGGGCTCCTAGAGCGTTCAGTGGGATATATTACACATAGGCTTATTACAAATGAGGTTAAAAAGCAAGGTGGCTTTGTGTCTTCTGAGTCCCTCACACTACACAAAGACTACAACCCCAAATAAAACCTCTCCTAAGACTAACCATGGACCCTGTTAACTAACCTACTCAACCTCTTCCACCTCTATCCTGACTGGAGTCTGAGGACTCATTAGATCTTTATCCAGGGCATCCAGACACCTATTGTAAGCCTTACAGTGTCGAGGATTTTGAAAAGATCTCAGAGTCTGCAAGACTGGTTTGTTTTCTTTTTTTCTGGTGGAATTCTGAAAGATTGGTTGACCAATAATATCAGCTTTTCTCATTTTTTTCAGTAGAGTTTCAAAGATACTGAGCCTGGAGCCTTCAATGATTTATGGCTGTTTCTCATTTCAGTCCATGGAGGTTATAGCACTGCTTTTTTATGAGAACATTTGAAACTGCTATTACCAGGCATGGGAAAAATGTCTTGACTTTTGTGAGATTTAGGTCAGTATTCAGGATAAAAGGACTTGAAGAACAATTCCCTTCATGACTCCTCAAACTCTGGCAGCATAACAAATTGAATAGTGTTGGGCTTGAGGTTGCCAACCAAACAGTAAAATTGCAAGGTTTCAAAATGGAGAAACAGGGTTCAGTACAAAGGTGCTGAGCCAGATTAGGATCTGTACCTGAAGGCTGTGATTAAGGGCATTCTTTGAGAAAGCAGTTCTTATTGTTCAACATTGTTCAGTCCATTGAGGCACGCCAGGGGGTTAGTTTCCTATAGCTCATAATAGAAATTTTATTTCAGGATGAGACAGATTTCAGATTCATGTTTAGAATTAGTTTTGTTTAAACAGAACACATCAATATTTTTTTTGTGACAAGGATGAACAATATTTTGGTAACCTGGCATGGACCATAATCTTGGTTTTGCAGTTAGGTTTTGTTAGAACTTGAGATATGCTACTAATCTTTGATGGCATTATGTCATGTGCTGCCCTGGTGATCTAGGAGGAAAAGCTCCTGAACACTCCCCCTAACCCTAACTTGAGTCCAGTGGAACTGCAGCCTGGGCTGACACAGCAATACAATTTACTCTTTAGTTTTCTCTTGCCATTATAGTTTATTCCCTCCCCTTATGCAAAGTCTAAAAATAAGGATAGGCTTATACCTCAGTTTTCCTAATTTTAGTCCTAATCCCAAAGATGATTCAGTCACAAAATCCACTTCTACTGCAGAGTGCCCATGAGCCATTCTTACCCTCCTGCACCAAACTTCACTCTGGCTTCACAGGACTTCCTAAACCAAATAGAATAGCTGTATGGTATAGTTGACATCAATACTAAACCCAACCCTAAACATAAATTCAAACCTGACCCATGTCACATACAGGATAGATTAATGTCTGCTGCACTGGGCACATTAGGATTTCATATCAAGTCTAGATTTTGACATGCACTCATTTTTCCCCCTTATTCTCCTTCCCCATTGGTGGTAGTATGGGATAGGCAGTCTAAACCAGATTGTGGCCAAACCCTGAATATAGATGAACAAGAGTCCAGATCTGTAATAAAAAATAAATAAATAAAAATCCATGGAGCTTTCCACCTTTCTTATCAATTAAAATCCAGGTAAAGTCCTGGTCCCTGTTTAAGCTCCAGTGATTTTTCAGTGGCTAATTGTCTTGGAAACAATATTTTCTTTCTGCCTTATGAAAGATTGGATACTGGACAGACACAGAGTCCAGCCTGTGAGGAACAACTCAGTAGCCAGCTGGATGCAAATGTGACATACAGTGTAGGAGTCCCAGCATTCCATCCCATGTTAACTTCAGGTAACCTAGTGAAGGACAGGATGGGAAGAAAAAAGGTGAAGGAGGAGGAGAAACAGAAACCTTCTGAGTCCCACTGGTTCAACAACACTAGGATGTTTGAGCTCAGTTCAGGGTTTTGCTCATATCCAAAAATGTGAGGTGAAGCTACTGGGCATTTCCATGGTGCAGTGCTTGAACAAGGCTGGTCATATTATTTTGAAAATATTATTCTTTCTCCCAGGATGGAAAGGGGAGAAACTTTGAAAGAGAAGCTGCATAAACCTTGCTGCACATCTGGCTCAGATGTATTATTCCAGGCATTGTTAGATGGCTGCAATTGATAACACAGCCTTTGCTGTACATGAGTTAATATATATTTTTGGAAGTGCAGAGGATGTAAAGAAAAAAAAACACATTAACTCATATAAAGAGAAAAGAACACATTGACTCATGTCAAAGATGAGAGGATTTTGGGTGAGAATTGGTGCAAATCCTAAATTAGGTTTCCAAAATAAAGACAGCCTTTCCAAAAAGAATAGATGAAAACTTTCTATCCATCCTGTTTTGACAGTAGTTGAGTCTTGAATGTCTATTGACTTCTTTGTGTTACACCATCCTGAAAATCCTTACTCCCTTATGCACGTATAAGCAACACCAAAACTTCCCTTTCCCCCAGTATATAATTTGCATTGTAAAGATCTATCTATATCTAATCCCTTAAGACCAAAGCAGGAATGGATTTGTGGATCCTGTTGTAAGCATCCTGTTAGATAATGCTTAAGAAAGCCCTTTGCCTTTCAACAGAAGGGGAACCAGTTCAAGGATGCAAATGAAGGATGTGCTGCTGCTCCTATCTAGCCTGGATGCTCGTTTCCCAGGTGAATAAGAGGTTGAATCATTGTTCACATTGCCTGATGGCAGCTGGGAAACAGGCCTAGGGCCTGTATAGTTTAGCAAATATTTCAGTTTTCATCTTTTCACCCAATTTTTGGGACAAAGGACTGCTGCACAGCTAATGTGGAGAATATTCAAGAAAAAGCTATTTAAGTTCTCTCCCTTATATGCAATTTTTGAAAGCCCAGAGGGAGTCCCTGTGAACTGGAGACCAGGTGCATGAATGGCTGGAGTGCATGGCAGCCTTGGGGTATTGAAAGAATATATATGATAACAAGAGGGACTGCTTTTCTGTGTCTTTCAAATGAAATTCACTGCACCCTGCAAATGTGATACACAACAGAGACCTCTTCTTAATCCAGCTCATATGCAGGAGGATTCCAGGTGGATATTTTCTTTCCCTTGAGATGCTTTAGGTTTCCTCTTTGCTTGCTGACTTTATGACTTTGAAACAAAGGCTGTATTTTGTTCTGAACATTT
Organism: Buphagus erythrorhynchus; assembly: GCA_013400855.1. Classification (NCBI taxonomy): domain Eukaryota; kingdom Metazoa; phylum Chordata; class Aves; order Passeriformes; family Sturnidae; genus Buphagus; species Buphagus erythrorhynchus. The sequence goes on along the minus strand of VZTT01032706.1, from coordinate 29,973 downwards.
CAGACAGGAAACAATACTGCATGTGGGGTCAGAGAAAATCTCTCTGGAGAGCAAGACGTGCTCCTCCTGCTGTGGCCTTTGTGGCAGGCTGTGTGCTAAGGGATGGTGAGGGGTGCTGCTGCTCTGGCTGCTGCTGCAGTGATAAGCTGTACCTGCACACAGTTCACCTGGCTCAGGGAAGTGTGTGTCTTCCTCAGGGATACTGGGAGGCACCAGCAGTACACCCTGCACACACCAGCACCTCTCTGCTACCTCAGAAAAAAGCACTTTGTGGACAAGCCACAGTGCCTTTTCCTACTGGTAGTTTTAAGCTGTTGCACACCACCTCAGCTCCTGCATGGTGGGAAGCCAAATAATTCAATATATAATTAATGTAAGTCTGACACTCACGGGAGAAACCCTGTAATTAATTGGGAGTAATGTAACTGTTATGCTACAGAGGAGAAATTAGAAATGTTTTGTCACTTAGAGTAAAGAATTATCAGAGGGCAGCTTATTACCATACTAACTACTGTCATTTAGTTATGAAGTCACCAACTGTCTGCAACATGATTTAGACATTTTCTGCTGTAATGCACCAATTCCACTGTCCAGGTGCCAAATATTGTTTTGAAATTTTTTAGACTAAGTTCTTCAAAAGTCCTCAGATGACATTATCATTGAGACTCTGTCAAATATAGTTTTCTCAAGATGACAAATTATTTTAATGACATTTTCTCCAGCTAGGGGAACTGATCAGAGTTCAGTTTTATAAAAGCATGCATTCAGATATTGGGACAATTACTGCACACAAACTGGCATTACTCACACCCCACCTTTTCTGGATTTACTGTTCCAAGGATAGTTAGGTGAAGACATGCATATTTCATCACATCTACAGAACCTTTCACTCCCATGTATTACTTTAGCTAGCTTTGAAATGAAGTTTATTGGTATGTGCACAAAGGATGGCATGGCTGAAGGGGATGGTAACTGATGAGAAACAGTCCATCTCTGTAGTAAGTGATGAGTAAATATGAGGTCAACCCACCAGCTCTGCAAAATAGATAAAGCGAAAAATAAGGAGTAATGAAAACAAGGAGTCACATGGCACTATGCAGAGCTGAGGGTGAGAGCATTCATATGTGCCCCTGCTCCCCCCTGGGACACTCCAGTCTGCTTCAGCCACTGGAAAACCTTCTATTGATTGATAAGATTTATTTGTTTTTCTCCTGGTTATGCTCTTCCTCTCAGTGAAGGCTCTAACAATATTCAAACATCTTCTGATATAGGAAATATTAGAGAAGGCAGAAGCCGGTAAATGAAGAAAGCCTTGCAGACAAGAGCAGTGGCACTCAGTCCTAATGTTTCCACTTAATCACCATGGTACCCTGTTGTGCCTAGTTATTGCAGTGTGTCAATAGATATCTGCCTGGGAGAACTCTAGCTGCTGCAAGCATGATACTACACTTTTAAAAAACCTTTGTTCCATATGTTTTCTTTGTATTTTCAAAAGACCATTTTTCCTCCCTCCTCACAAAATCCTGTGCAGGTACAGACCCAAGAGGTCAGCTGGCCTGTAACAAGACATAATTTATCATGTCTGTCTTCAACAACTTATCCAAATTCACTACTCTGATTAGCAGTGCTTAAAATTGATATCCAGATACACAAGGCACAATTTAGTTGCCAAAACATGGGTCTCAGGGGGTTTCTGCCTGGCCCTTAATGCTTCCCTCATGTGGGCATGAGTGTCCCACAGGCCTTATGTCATGTAACCCCATTTTATGGCACCAAATCCTGGATATCTTGGCTCATCTCCAAGGGCAAAAGTCACCTCCATGTAGGCAATGGACTCCTACCAAGAGTTTGGTGTCCCTGGGCTGGTGATACCAAAGCCATGAGCAGCAGATGCTGCTGGGATCACTGCCCAGCCTTGCTGGGCAGCTTTGCCACTCCTGGAGTGACAAAAGTCGCAGTGTCCTTGGATGGCCTGTGCTTGCCTGTCGCTGTAGGGGCAGGTGTGACAAACAGATACCCTACATTTCAGAAGGCTAATATTCCCCCTTTATTACAACCACTGGCTGTCTTTTATGCCCTCTACACAGTTTGCACTTTCTTCCTTGGTCACAATTAGTCAACATAACACTGATTGGTGTAAGACCATCTACGCCTCTGTTTTCCACAAAACTTTTCTAAAAATACTTTTCCCAGGTGCAGGTTTTCTTCTGCTTATCTCCTTCTCTTCTCAGTCTCCAAGCCAACAGCCTTGGTCAGAGAATACTTCTCAAAACAAACCTCATTCATTAACCCTCTCTAGCCCACAGACCAGCTATGGGTCCTACTCTACTTGCCTGGCCCCACAGCTTTGCCTCACACTGCCCTCCAAATGCTGCTTCCATGGCAGACAGCTGTGGCACAGCCCCAGCTCCCAGGGCCAGCTGTGCTTCCCCACCGAGGGCACTGGGAGAGGGGCTGGGAACGACAGGACATCTCACAGTGCTGCTCCATGGTCTGGGCACTGGGTCATCTCTGCCCCCGTTACACAAGAGCACTTCAAACAGCTCCCTGCACATGTCTGTGTTGCACCTCATAGCACAATCAGAACCAAAGCATCATCACAACAATATATGTTAAAAAAACCCAAACAGAACCAATTACCTATAGTGTAGTTAAGAATTGTGATGGTCTGAGGGTAAAGGTTAATATTTTTAGACTAATTCCATTAAAAGCAATGACAATACAGACACATATATACAAAAAAATTCTATTACTTTATTTTTATGAGTCTTAAATATGTCTTTACCCATGAAATTTCCTTTGTAAAAGTTACCTGTCATTCACCTCAAGCCCAGTAGTTCATTTTGCCATGCATTTTCTATTCTTCTTTCTATGACTTGATGCCTGCACATTGAGGAAAACATCCAAACTTAACAAAATTTTTATGCCCCTGGTTGTGCTTATCAGATACTCTTTCTACTAGTCATGGAATATGTGTCTACCACTGCATGCTACCAATGATCTTATTGTCTTTGTCCAACAGGATCAAAGGACTCACAACACTTTTTTATGTTACTGCAGCATCTAATGGATCTCTCAGGAATATTAAGAAGTCAGGAATGGGTGAGACATTTGTCTGTCCATTCTCAAATTAGGCTCATGTAATGACTGTCTGGATTTTTAAAATGAGATCAGTATATAAAAAATTATTTTTGCTTAGCATTTAGATGCATGGCCATGTGATAAATGGTGCATGTGGTTTCCAATATTTGATACTAGAGAAGACATTTTTTGTTATTATATATGAGTAATTGACAAATTAATTAATCTAGCCCAAATTGTCACAAAGTTTGTTCCTTGCTCTTTCTCTGTGTCTTCAGCATTCAACAAAGTTACTTTAAGTTGTTTTCACTGAAGCCATTAAGGCTTTCCACAAGCATGGTTTTGTGATGACAAGGACCTGTAGTCAAGAAACACCAACATTACAGTGAGTCATTGTTATTTAACATCTTTGCTGTTGACGTGGTGAAAGCAGCTCCTAAGAATGAGAGCAGTGTTGCAACAGAAATCAGTGACATATCCCACAGGGAACAGCCTAGGAAAACTCTCCCTTTGATCCTGTTAATATAAATCAACCTGACAATCAATGTCAAGGATGACTGTCAGCCACAAACTAGCATATAAAGGAAAAAAAAAGCTTCTTAGGAAAAAAAAAATATGAGATTGACAATTCAGCTAATGTTGATATTATACCTAAGGACAGTTATTTGCGAGTCTAAGGTCATCCATTTGAGTATAAAACATTAAGAAATTCAGCTTTTGCTGTTTGTGTCAAATCCTGCTTTTTTGTTTAGGGAGTAAACAGATTCTCACACATAGAGTTAAAACTGCGTGACAGCTAAAATGTGGGAAGTAGAGAAGACTTTGTTTATATTACCCTGGGTTATTTGGTGTTCTTATTGCTAGTTATATAAAAAAATAATGAAGTGATATTGCTTTGTTTATGTTCAGTTGTCAAGAAGAAGGAACAATATGCTCTGAGCTATCCAACATGCCTCCCAGCCTTTTTGATTAAAAAAGACAATTGCATAAAATTTGTGGAAGCACCTCACCACCTGTATTAGGAAATATCTCTCTCTAAAAAATTCCAATATGAAACAATTTCCACTAAGAAACACATTCTCTCTCTTTCCCAAAGAAGCAGTGTGGCTGTAACGAGCACAGGTTGCCACCTTGTTCTGCACCTTGTGCACTGGTCCTGGTCCCAAAAGTTTTGTCTTCCAGTTGTGATGGTGTTTATGGCTCATGAGCCAGGTAACTTCATAGCAGCACAGATTAGCCAGTTCCTTTGTTATCTCTCAATAATATAAAAATTAATATCCTTGGATGATAATAAATTGTTCCTGGACTTGCAATACTGTCAATGATTTATTGTGACTCTCAGTAGGGATTCATCTGGGTATAGGACAGCAGATATCCCCAAGCAGCACATCACAAAGGGTAAAAAATTACAAGGAAGAAATTATGACATCTTTTCACAATATAGCTATAAACAGAGGGTAAAGTTTTGAGCTTTGAAACTTGCATTTCTATGACATTATTGGAATTCTAATGGCTGATGCTTGTATGTGCCTGCTTTTTCAGATTATGGGTCTGCCTTTTGGGCTGTCACTGCAGAAGACATTGAACCAATTGTCTGTAAACTATGAAATGCAAAGGCAGCCTGGTGTTCAGAACAATGTGGTGAGCAGAGCTCTAGTCTAGGGACAATCTGCAAGTATGCATCTCCTCAAGACTGTTCCTGGCTCTCCTTTTGATCTGGGACAAAGGATGTCACTTCTTCATTGCCAAGAGGGCAAAGCACATCCTGGGGCACATTGAGCACACCATAAACAGCCAGTTAAAAGAGGTGATCATCCTATTGTGGTCAGACCTGGAGCAGCCTCACCTGTTTGCTGTGTGGAGCTCTGGGCCCCACAAATTAAGAAGGATATGAAGGAATTCAAATGGGTTCAGAGAAGAGCAGCAAAGATGTTTAAGAGGCTGGAAGGAATGTCCTGTGTGTTGTGGCTGAAGGCTTTGGGCTTGTTTGGTTTGGAGAGAAGGATGCTGAGGGACAAACTGATTGCTCTCTACAGCTCCCCAGGAAGGGGAAGCAGAGAGGGAGATGTTGATCTCTTCTCCCTGGTCTTCTGTGACAAGATATATGGGAAGGGTTCAAAACTGCACCAGGAGAGGTTCAGACTGAATATTAGAAAGCATTTATTTACTGACAGAGTGGTCAAACACTGGGACAGGCTTCCTAGAGAGATGGTCAATGCTTAAGTTCCTCACTTAAGCAACCTGTGAGTGCTTAAGAGGCATTTAGACAATGCCCTTAAAAACATGGTTGCTACTTTTGGTCCACCCTGAAGAGGTCTTGCAGTCAGATTAGATCATCCTTGTAGGTCCCTTCCAACTGAGTTATTCTATTCTATTCTATTCTATTCTATTCTATTCTATTCTATTCTATTCTATTCTATTCTATTCTATTCTACTCTATTCTATTCTATTCTATTCTATTCCCCAAATTATCTGAATTAGGTATTTGACCAAGCAGTTTGCAGCATCATTCACAACACAGTTTTTCTCTTACCTAATGAAAAAGAGCAGTGCTGATGTTAGAAGTGTTTAGTATGCTTTTTTTCGTGATGCCATCAAGTCAGTAAGCCTAGATTTTACCCAGTGTTTGAAACTATACTATTGTACACAATACCTAAATACAAAATTTTGTATGCAATACACAGAACATAATTTTGAAGAGTTCCTACACTTTAAAATTTTGGATTTATTTGCATCTTTTACATTTTATTAAATCATAAAAATACTTTGCACAACTAACATTCTCACTTGTTTCAAGGTTAAAAAGACTTAATCTTGCTTTATCCTCTACCAGAGTCATCTGCACCTTCTCCATGCCAGCAGGACGCTGAGTGGACAAGACTGGCATCCTCATAAAAGGTTGGGAGAGTCACTTCAAGTAGTCACTGAAAACGGAGTTAAGTTTTAAATTACTTCAGGCTTGTGAATCGAAAAATTACCCATGACTCTAATATTCCTAAGCAGTTTGTAGAGCAGAGTCCAGTTCTTTTCCTGGGAAAATTAGTGGAATTGTGACAATGCTTTTGCCATCAAGCTGCTGGCAAAGACTTGGGAAATGTTTCTCCTCTTTTTTTTGTAATACACAGCTGGATGTAGTTACTTTTGGTATGACCAAGGAACTTTCTTTGGCATCCCAGGAATTTGGGGACCCTCCTTTGTAGATCTTGGTAACTTGGAATAAAAGCTTCTGGCTATATTGACTGACTAGCCTTTGCCATCTCTTGCAATATGTGTCCTAAAAGAGAGGAGTTCTTATCAAATTTCAATCAGTTAAAGTTCTGCACTTTTCAAAATGTTTCAGCACGATCTGATGGCAAAGGTGATATCCGGGAAAAGTGGAAGTCAGAACACGGAGATGAAATGAGCTCAGTGAGGTCTCTCGAGGAGTCACAGTAATAGATGCAGAGGTTTCTGATGTGCAGCCCTCTGGTCTGATCTCTTGATGACATTGCCTTCATCTTTCTTGACCCAATGTCATTTTCAAAGTGTCCTGTGAGCTCCTTCTCTTCCAAAATTGAAAACTATCATATCCTACAGAAATCAATAAAATTAAGACAGGAACACAAGACAAAGCCTTACTGATATCTGGTCTCTTTTCTTTTTTTCACAAGGATGCTGTTATCTTATGCTCAATGAGTTTTCCCTCAGTTTTCCTGTTATTTTTAAAATGGTGTGTAAAACCATCCTTAGTCTCAAAGCTTCTGCCCCAGCCTATAATCCTGTCAGTGATAGCAATATTGATTGCAAAGCCTTTTTGGCAGTGCAGACATTATAGAAATGCAAAGGAAAACCCTGCATTTCTTTCTTCATCTTTCTCTAATCATACACATAATTATGCATGCATAAAATACCCAGGTATTTTTAATATTTCCACACATGTTGTTTGTAGGGTACCCAGACTACTCTTTTCCCTCACATTTTGTGACCAGATGAGTTTATACACATCCACGTGATAACAAAAATTTTTTTAATGGTGTGTAAAACCATCCCTGGCAACCCTATTTCTATTTCTGTTTCTATTTCTAACCCTATTATTCCTCTCTGGTTTTGTATCTGTTATCTGGTAATTGTGGTAATCAAAACCAGCACTTTTAAAAGGCTGTGAGATATCTGAAGTAAGAGTTATATGCATCAGGATATGGAATTTTTCACAGTTTTAAGAAAAAAAAAAGAAAAAAAGAAAAAAGAAAATGTGTGTTACATGATTTATATCAGTTTGTTCCTATTTGAGTTATATTTTAGCCATATTTACCCTCTCCTTTTAGCTCTATAATAGATTTGGTTATCTCTGATTTCTCTCTGAACAGTGTGGACATCGAAGAAAGGCAGTACACTAACAGATTTATTTGTGTAATTACAAGTTGCAGTTAGCCAGCCAATCCAAATACTGAAGGATCGTTAAAACAATCATGAAGAGTATAATTTCAAACAAGCTCCAGTAAGCACCACAATCGTGCCTTTATATTAAAATTCACATTTTGAATATTCTTTTTATCCAAGAGAGACTTACCATGTCTCTTTTTATTAATTTGATTTGTCTGCCAGTGACAAATATTTCTGAACAGGAAATCAAATTCACTTTGCTTTCACTTGCTAACATCAAATTCTGCCACATTATGAATATCAGCCAGGGAGCTGCTGTCCTTGTCCCCACTGCATTTGACACAGTTGTCATTTTGCCTCTCTGCTTCCCCTCCACACACACACACCTCTTTTATATTTTTTTTTTCTTTTCCCATCAACTCTGAGCCCAGTGGCTGCTTTTAGCACTGCTTTTAATGACTCCTTTGAAGTCTGACACTTCTATTATAAGAACCAAATCGGGAGACATTTAACACCCCCTATTTCATTTTCACTATAAAAAATAGAGTATTAAATGCAGGGAAGCACCAGAGAAAGTCACACTCAGATCCACATGGGAGTGATTTTATTGAAAGTGGCTCTATGGGGTGTCTGTGTGTTTAGTGCTCCATCTCCCCCCTGTGTGAGGGACACAGGAGGCAGCTCTGGCCTTACCCATTGCCTTCCTGAGGCTGCCCTGGCTGCTCTGCTGAGTTTTGTTCACAGTAATATTAAACATGTTTTCCAGTTAGACTTGGTCCATCCCAGGAGGCCTAGCAGATCTCTGTGACTCCTTCCCTGTCTCATGCTTCCTCCCACAGATTCCCAGTCTGCAGTGGAACATCCTCCTTGGAGCAGTCAGGCTCCACACCTGGCTCATCCCTGGAGTCCAGCCTGTGGGGAAATGGCTGCACTCCAGCACCCTGTGGAGAACAGCTCTTCAACTGACAGATTTTCTGTGTTCAGTTCAAATATTTGATGCTCAGAGTTTCCCAGTAAATCCTCGCTTTAGGGGGAGAAATGAACAACTGTTGTGATAATCCTGCAACTGCCTTATCCAGAGAACACTAATGGGATTGTAAATGGAAAACAAAAGCAATGCAAAAAATATATTGAATGGACACTAGTTTCACAAAAAAATGCTGTAAGACACAGCTTTTATTATTACAGCAAACAAGAGGAAAACCCTCATTGAATATTTTTACAACATCAGTAAGTTGCTTCTGAAGCCAACCTCAGAAGCAGATCTGTCTAGGAAATATTAAAGATTGCCAGGAAGCAGAAAATATCTGACAAGGATGGCGGAGGTTATTCCCAAAGAAAACAAACTTTATATTCCTGAACTTCCAAGTGATAAAGAATTCACTAGAACAGTAATGTGAAATAACTTCCAAGTATCAGTGCAAAGGTCTCTGCTGTAATTTTCCTATCACTTGCCAGGCTTAGGTAGAATCATTATGCTTTTATAAATACTCTTGTTTAAGAAACAGGTTTGAACACAACCTTTAAGGGAATTGCACAAGGAGGCAGAGGAAATCACAACCTGTATTCAGTTTGTTTTTAGCTGGATAATGGCCCTTCTCAGAGTACCACCCTTGCCAATCAAGGGTGAAATATTGCAGGACAATCAGAGAGAGAACAGTCATGACCCTGTTTAGGCAACAGAGGCAAGATAGGCCTGAGCTATAAATTATGGGAAGTCCAGGTTGGTTTCCTTTGCGTAGTTGATTATTTTTTATATATGTTTGCAGTTACTGCTTGGACCCCCATGTCTGATTAGGATTGTCAAGTAACCACAGCATCCAAATATATTCAGCTGATAGGATGTACATAACCTTGCAAAAAATGATGTCAAATTGTCAGAGGAGAGATAATAACCCCTAGAACTGTAATATTGCCCTTTCTCAACATTTTGATTTTTATTTTCCCTCCACAATGTACATTAAATTCATATGGACTTGAATGATATTTCAATTATCAATTATATGATATTTCAATTTGGTCAAAACTTAAATTATAAATGAGTCCATGCAGCTGGAAGAAAATTATGCCATATAAGTGTCGTGTTTGAGGTATTGAAACAAGGGAATTTGAACCCACTCTCACATGAGAAAAAATTATCGAGATATGTTCAGTAGTGTTTGTAGCACACACTGATGTGAAGCAACTCTGTGTGGCTCAGGCCTTTCTTCATACGGTTGGAATCTCAGTCCTTGGATCCCATGTAAATGGTTTTGGGTCATCCTGTGGAAAGAAAACCCCATACTTGTGCTCACCCCTACATACCAGACCGATCCATTTACCTGAACTCACTTTCTGATCTCCAGGTATCTCTTTCAGCTTCTTGCCATTTCAGGAATTGACAGTTCCAGCCTACATCCCTGTGTCCAAAGGGGCCTCTCCCTTGTTCCTGCTTGATTCCCTCTCCCCACTCTGCACCCCATTTCACCCTTTGAAGAGAAAGTGTTTCCACCTCCATTTACCACCATCACCACCTCACCCCAATGCCTTTGAACCTGTCTCATTGCTAAAGCTGTCCTGCTAAGGATGCTCTCTCCCTAGCAATCAGATTGTCCTTGATGCCTCTTGAAACAGCACAACATGAAATAAAGGGCTTCAGCTGCAGTCAGAATCATGTAAGGGGTGAGAAATGTGAGTGACTCCAGAGGCCCTGGCATTGTTTCATTCCCTGTCATCACTGCAACCCTGTTAGACTTAAAATGCTGAAGGGCCCTGTTCCCACCAGGCTCGCCGTGGGCTCCCAGGAGAAGCAGCACAGACACAGCACAAACCTGCTCAAGCTGGTGACACACATTTCTGAGCTGGTCTACAAAGCTCCCCAGCTGCTTGGGAGGAGGCTGGTTTGCATTTGACAAGAGCAAGAAAAGGTCATGTTTTGTGTCTGGTGCACTCTGCATATTTCTGCACCTCCTAAACAGCAGCAAGACACCCCGAGTCTCAGTTAAGAGTCTCTTGAAAAGGGATTTGAATGCTTTTCTCATATAATAAGAGCAGAACTAGAGTGGTGTCGTGGCAAAAGCATTTTCAGAGAGACAGCTATTTCCCAATTATTCTTTTTCTGCTGATAGACAATGCCAGAAATCCCTGACATTTTATTATGCTGCAGAGACTATTGAAATGGGTAAAAATGAAGTATTTATGCAAATAGAAGTGCACATATAAATAGAGATGGACATACAGTTGTATGTATATGTACCTGTATCATCATGAGCAGAATGGATGCAACAGCCCCAACATTACTCCTGATTTTTGCAAAACTATGAGCTGCTATGAGAAGGGCAAGGTTTGCTCAGGTTCTGGGGAAGAGGAGACTCCTAGGGTGTCAAATGCAAGAAAGGATAAGCAGGATTACTCGGAGGTGCTGAGCATCCCCAGGTCCAGCAGCAACAAACATGCTGAGATGTGTCAGCCTCCATCCTGGGCCCAAAGACCTGCATGTACTGCTCTGTGCCTGCACAGGCACCAGCAGTGCTGGTCACAGGTCACGCTGTCTAAAGGGAAAATGGAAGCTGCCTCTTCCTCCTGTCTCCACTGGGAGCACAGGAGACATCTGGCATGGGAAGAGGTATGGATCTCCTGTGAGTTTGAGCTGAGAATTTCCACTCTTTTCCCCTGCTCTCTGAGTTCCTGTTTCACAGCCCCACTCCTGCCCTGCAGAACTTCAGCTCCTGCCAGCTCTGGAAGCAGCAGGACATGCAGTGAGCACTGAACTCTCTGTGGCATGGCAGCAAAGCCTGCAGCAGCGTGAAGAAACTCCCTCACTTTTTGTGTAAATACTGGGAGTCTTCCCTTCAAGCAGATGCACAGAGTGTCTGGAGGAACTGCTGTCCCTCTGGAATGGGGCATGGATTTTAATCTGGTCTCCACAAACTGAAGACCAGTGCCTTTGCTGGGTAGGCCAGCTTTCCATGCAGTAAAACCTGCAGATACTCAGTCCTGGTGTTGTAGCCCAGTTTCTCCCAGCCATGCCAGGTCGGACAGATGGGCCATCCATCCCAGCACTCTGCATTTGTGAGCACCCATGTCTGAGGCAGTGAACAGAAATTGTTCTTTTCTGCCTCTGAATTCTCAGGCTTGGATCTGAATGAGTTTAAGAGGCAGAAATTTCATTTCATAAAGTTTGTGGGGGGAAAAAGTGGTTTCTATGGTTATGTGGAAGTCTACATATTTTCATGAGAGAAGAAAGTACCTTATGCAGCACTGCAAAAGGCAATCTTTCCCCTGGAGTTTCATACTGAACTCACAAAGAGAAAAAAAATATCTGCGAGGGAAGCCAGCTTGCTTATCCACTCTGCATCTTCAAGTAGCCTGCAGTCTTCAGCACATTCACTCTCCATCAGAAAATTTAGCACTGGTTTTCTTACTTGCTAGACTTTCCAAGAACTTTTCTCTTTGACAGCCAACAAGGATTGCAAAGGAGCACTCATTTCCCCAGCCTGTCATTTTTGCAAATCTCTCTGAAATGAAATGTCTTCACACAGACTTTGTTGATACAACAGAGAACAGTATCTAAAATGTCCGTAAAAGTCACTTGGCACAAAGAGTCTTCTGGTGGATATGGCAAGGGTACTACCCAGCTTTGGGTTTGAACATTTCCAGTAAAGCAACTGAGTAATTTTTGCCAATGATGCTGGGTATTCCATCTGTGCAAATCTCATCTGTCTAATTTAGACCAATCCACTTAAAGAACATTACTGGGTGTCATGCCTTTGAGAGATTTCCTCCCTTCTTCACACATGTCAGAGCTTATGGTCTGAGTGCTGAGCAATGGGAGACCCAACAGTTCTTCATCATTCCAGGGTTCTCAGTCTCACACTGAAGAATAAACAGGTCTGCATTCAGCAGCATCGTGATTGTTATAAATTATGAATAGTGTTTATCTACAGCCAAGAAATCTCTGATTTGTGCTGACAGACCACTCGACATCAGTGTATCACTACTGCACGTGCAAGTGTAATCCCAGCTGTCTACCAGGCTTGTGGGAAAGGGAGCACTAAAACTGGGGTGTTCTACTTCACTCCTTGAAAATTTAGACATCTGCAAAAATATTTTCTCTTCTGTGGCAGTAAAATGACTCTTATGTGCAGTACCTACATAGAATGTTTCCAGATATGGTATTAACTGAGCTCAGTCCTGTCTCCTCTGGGTTTTTATTAAGACTTAGACCTTTTCACATTTGTTCTTCCTATACAATCAGATTGCCAAGCAGACCTGATAGGACAGTTCAGATCTGTTTCAGCACGGATTTTGGAAAATTGCTGCTTTTCACTGCAGCACTACTGTGACTAGCTGTCTGGAACCGCTCCCTTTTTCCAACAGGCACTGGCTTTCCCCGGCAGGGTAAATCACTTCCTTGTAATGCCAGCCTTGTATTTTTAAGCTGATACATTTGATCACCTAGCAATTATAGTACAATTTTCATAAGTATGATGCAGAGCTGTTAGAAAAAAAGACTGCAGGCAACTCCCTGCCTGCTGGGCTCCTTGTTCCACACAGCCTTCTGCCTCCTGAGTTAGGCATGGCCAGCAAAGATGCACCCCGGGCCACGAGCCCCCATCCTCCCTGGGAGCCTTCCCTTCACTTCAGCATCACCAAGTGCCCCTTGGCCGAGAAACATGGAGCAGAGGTGCTTATTATTTTCATTTCAGCTGCTAAACAATTTGTCCTTTACATTCAGTAATCTAAAATTGCTTTCCAGCCCCCAGAATTCTTGGAGTACCTGCCACCTTTACATAGGGCCCTCGAGGTCTAAATCCTAGCAATATACTGCCTTTAGCAATCAAGTATTTTCTCTAACTCCATAATATTTTGATTCCCTTATCCTCTAGCACTATGTTGCAAACTATATTGGGAATTGTCTATCAGTTTCTCCCACAGCTTCTGGCAGAGTTGCTATGAGTTATCAAATGTGTTGTGGAAGGAAATCTGATTGTAAATAACAGCACAATATATCCCTGACTTCGAAGAAGACACAGATCCCTACTCAAAAAAAGTATGTCTCTAGATAGAGAGTTGGCAACTTATTTTCCTGATGCAAAACTCTATATATTTCCTAGGGCAGAAATACACCAATTTAAAAATTTTACTTACAAAAAACCCAAAATAGCAAAAACAAAAATCACTAAAAAAACCCCCTAAAATATTTAAGATATTTTAATATAGAATAAAAAACCTAGAAATAAAATTTGCTTATATTTTTGGTTATCAGTTTGTATGAGGTTAAGATTCCTTTTTTGTATCAATTTCTTTATTTAAGAAGAGCATCAATTTCAGGCATATCTCTCTTTCCAGCAATTCAGGCGTTTCTGTAGTTTATTTTCCCTTGCTATAAAATTGAAAAATCCCCATTCATAGCATAGTTTGATGTGAATAACATCAGTACAGGCACCACCAGCTCCGCTAGTTACTACTAAATACTACTATTTTCTTTTTAGCTGAGCTAGATAGAAGTGTCATACAAATTGCAGTACTTACAGTTTTTATATGATTTTTTTTTCTTGCAACTAAAATTGTAGTCCTCTACAGATAGGTTTTGAATCTAGTTCTTGCCTGCGCTGATATCAGGCAAATACTGAAAAAAATGGCAATTTCATCACTAAATAGTCCCCTATGTCTCCTTTTACTTCTCTTGAGGATCAATTCACTATTCAGCCTAAAAATTGTCCAGTATTACACATGTATGAAGGCCATTTTTGCTGGTGTGAGTGAGCTGTATTTGAAGCACCATCCCACTTCCAGGCTGAAATTTGTTTGGGAGAAAACATAAGAGCAGCCCTTCCCCTGGTAAAGCCAGACTGTGTTTTGGGAGCACTGCAAGCCAGGTGTCCTGCCCAACTGGTCCAGACAGGTTGGCAAGAAAGATCCTTGCATTGATGAATATGGTTGAAAACCCTAACATGCATTTTGCTTTGAGAGACAACAAATTTACCTGCAAGGGCATTCACATGGACACCTGTCCATCACTACACAGAGATGACTTTGCTGGTCAAGACAACATTTTCACAGCATAGATCAAAACAATTTTCAGTTTGGCTACCAAAGCAATTTCCACTTTTTTTTTTTTTTTTTTTTTTTTTTTTTTTTTAAAATGTNGTGTCTGTTTCTTCCTGGAGAGTGTTTGATTTGCTTCACAAGGACAGCAAAGCTATTTTATGCTTGCACACAGTAAACATGAGAATGTTTCTATCTTTCTTGCACCCCCCTTGGGCAAGTTTGAAAGCCTCTGCCTCAGTCCTGCATGAGGCCAACAAGCACAGGGCACACTCTGCCTGTGCAGGGATTTTCATTAGCAGGGCCAGACTAGGACATCTGCTACTGGGTACCTTGGAAAAGTTCCTCTGGGCTGAAAGGAAAGTAGGAGTCTCCCCTGTACTGTGATATTGCATGTCATGACTGAATTCCAAATTACCCAGGGTTTGATGCAAATCTGTGTATGTCTCTTCTGTATGGCCACTCTTCCAAGAACACTGTTTTCACTATTTTCAGCCTCTATTGGTGTATTATAACAGACCCAGGAGAGGAAGAGGTTTTAGGTAAGGCAGGTGGAAACAAAAGTTTCAGCAGTAACTCCCTGCCCTGTGTCACTGGATTGCAGGTCAGGGAATTTCCTCTAGTCTGTCTCTAACTGGAGCAATTTTTCATTATTTTCTTTGCATCTTGTCAAGCAAAGGAAATTGAGCTTCCTCTCCCCAGAGACTCCAGTTCCTGCTCTGTCCCCCCATGCCTGTCCCTTTCTGCAGCCCAGAACTCCCTGTGGCACACACACTGCAGCTCTCAGAGCAGTGCCACCTCTCTGCAGGCTCCCCCCTGCCCCAGTGAGCCGTGGTCGAGCCAAACATTAAAGTACATTGTGTGCAATTTTCCAGATGAGTTACTTTGTGGTTCGATCACCATGTGATATACTCACACTTTTGTTGTGAGATGGCATCTATGTGACAAACGAACTTCAGATATTTTTCCAAAGTGAAATGGTTAATGGAAGGTAAATATCACTGAAAATGGGCAAAACATAAAACCAACTTCTCTACTCAATGTGTCAATGTGTCTTTTCAATGTGCAGCTTAGAGTAGGCAATTCCTTGGCTATTTTAACTTCTGTTTATCATGTAATTCTTCAAGTTTTCCAGGAGATGCACTTAGACAAAGAAGTGAAATGAAGTAGTTTCTCTTTCTCTGGTGCTTTTGCAGTTTCTCCTCAATTTGGGAACTTGTTGGAGTAAGTGAATGCTCTCTTTGAAGACTCTCAGAACAGAGTGGCTGTAGCAGTTCCCCATATTCCTCATCTATATACCAATATGGGCCAGCCAGCATAGGAATACTGGAGTCTACTTTCAGTATAGGCTAGGAACATATGATTTAACACCTACTCTCAACTTCAACAACATCCAGTGTGAGAGGTAGGAAGACACATCACAATGCCTACTGGAAGAGCAGTGTCTGGAATTATATATACATCAACACATATTTGTTCAGGATTGCAGTTAAAATTCACAACAGATTAGCATGAATGAGCACTGCTATTCTGAGGTGTCCCACCTAATCCCAGACCACACTCAGGAGCCATGTTCATACACCCTCTTTACAGAATAAGGACTGTTAAACCATGAACCAAAGACAAAAATGCTACTTTCTTTAGAAAGCACTAAAAAATCTTTCTGTGAATCATCACCACCAGCTGCAAGTTTAAATTCCAAACAAAATTGTAAGAAAAAAAAGAAAATATGATAAACGCTACTTGGATACAGGAAAATGTACAGCAGGGCATGGAAATTATAGTAATTCAGATGCCAGGAGGTCAAGCATCAATCTGTAACTTTTAGTTCCACCAGATTAATGAAGCATCTGTGGTGTTTGCCCAGACTCACATTTCTGTTCAGCAATTTATCACTTGCAGCATTCTAGACAAAAAAAAAAAAAAAAAAAAATTAAAGATATGAACTATTAATGCTTCTTTTCCACAATACTATTGTAATCTATGTTTATTTAAATTTAAATGGTGTCCCTTATTTTTGTCATTTTCCCTGTGGCTTGAAGAACAGGTGTTCAGATATAGCTCCAAGCTGTCAAAAATAAAACTGGCAATGACTTTAACAGACACAGGGCTGAAGAAATAAAAGAAAGTTGTAATTTTGAAAAATTAAATGCCACAGAGTATTTGTTACACTGCATCATGGTTACCCAGAGGATATTTTAATTTAGATTTCATCATAAACACAAATGGGATTGTGGTCATGGTGGGGCTGATAGTGGAGACTTGGACTTTGGTCTCTTGTCTTGTATTTCTTTGCAAACTTAAGGAAAACACAGTGGATCAGAACCTGTCAAGATTGGTTTTGAACCCTTTCCTGAGGCCTAATTAGGGGGGCACTTACTCTAGAGAGACCTCTTAAATACCCTGCTGGGAGAAGACCATATCCTTATGTAGCATTTTCTACCTTGGCCTCCTGACTGTCTGGATAACATTGACCTCTGGGGTTAATTTTCTCATTGAGCAGCAATGCAAGTTTATTGTGCATCTACTTCTCAGTATACTACAGACATGTATTGGGCCAGTATGAGTAGATGAGCCCTGTTATTTGTAGCTGGGTCTGTAACAGAAAGTACATATCCAACTATCTGTTCCTTCTGGGAAGTTCCCACAGAACTCAGTTCACTCCTCAGTTGAGTAAATTTGTGTAGATTCAGGAGGGAGTTCCTATCAGGACTAAAGAAAAGAGAAGCACAGTGAGTTGTGTTGGCAAAAATGAAAAAAAAAAAATCTTTGAGTACTTTCAAACAAATCACTGCTTCTTGCCAGCTGAATCACCATCAGGTGCTGGCCTATCTTATGGAATAATCAAGAAGAATGAAACACATAATGTACCACCATTCTGACAAGGTATTTTCAAGAGAATGGAAAACCTTCAAAAATACTTTTTGTGAAACCACCAAGAGACGGTAAAATAATGAGTACATTCTATTACTGCCTAAAGAAAATGAAAGATAAATAATCAAAAGTTACAGACTCTTATTTCATATCCAGGTTTTCCAGCATTTCAGACAACGCCAATACAGTATAGCACAACTAGTATTAAGAGAATTAGATCTTAATAAAGAATTACTAACAGATCAAAAGACCCTGAACTGATATGAGAAAGACTGTAGCAGTCCTTTGGGTGGGCTGCTGCTACACACAGGCTCTGGTGAAGACAACAATGGGCAACTGATAATTAGTTGGGGTTTTTTTCCCTTAAAGGGCTTTGTATAAGGACTTCATTACTAACATCAGAAGGAACTGCCTAATGTAATCTAATAAAACAAGTGCTATAGCTGCAATCATACAGCAATAATTGAGCACACAGTGCTCATTTCAATGTTTAGGAAAACAGAAGTGACTTAGAACATGACAGATAGACTGATGAACCACTCTTGGGAATAAAGAAAGCCAGGATATGAGATACCTACCACAAAAAAATCTGTCCAGATGCTTATTTTTGCTCATATAACTTGGGAATTTCAGTGCTTCTGCTCAGAAGTAGCAAGGCAGTAATTGCACAGATCTACCAGGAAGCTGCCTGTATCAGGCCCAGAAAAGGCCAGCACATGGAACTGCAGTCAGTTCCTCCACAAAGAAGGAAAACTCATCCCTGCCATGCCCCCGAAGAGATGGATTTCCTGTGCTTTATGTTTTGAGTTGTGTCTCTGCATTCCATGTATATTGTATTACTGTGTGCAACCGCTATAAAAGTGTCAAAAACAAGAATAGTGAGCTTCCAATTGAAAAGTGGCACTGAAACTATTGTGAAAAATGAAAGAGGGAGGCTATGTTTCTCATCAGCTGCAGGAGGCACAGAGCCAGAAGCTGCTGATGCTGGATTGTGCCAAGGAAGCAGGGATACTGAAAAGCCTAATTGGAACGATCACTTACCATCACATACCTGTGCTAGCACAAACATAATGGAAATGTAGCAACTGCACCACACCAGGCTGGTAATTCCTCTGTGAGCCATCTTCCAGGGAAAATCAGACATGCACTGCAGAAACTGACTGAAATGTCTTATTTAACCTCAGAAATGAGGACACAACCTGCTCTTCCTGGCTGATTAGAAGTGATTAGCTCTTCCTAAATCAATACACATACTGTAGACATCCTCATGTCTTGAACACAACACCCGAGGGGGCTATACCAGACCCAAACCAGTGAATTCTTACAGCCAGCTGTGATGGGCTTTGCAAAACGTTGTTATTCTGACTGAATGCCCACTTTCACAACAAAGCCATAGAACATGAGTGAACTAACACTGTGCTTATCAACAGAACAGCATTTACATCCTCATGCTGCCAGTGCAATACACAAGACACCGCATAGATTTAAAATACTCTCCCATAAAATCCCATACGGTCAAAGAACCCCATATGAACTAACAGCCTCTGGAAATAGGGACAAATTCAGATTCTGAAGGCAAACAACAGAGACAGATTAGTTACAGCAGGGAGTCACTGACAGAATACAAAAGTAATCTAAAACGCCTGCTCCTGCTGCCCCTCATCCCCATGTTGGTTTTGGTTTCTTTTTTCTCTTTTACAAAATGTCTGATCTTTTACACAGGAAAGTAGAACAATGAAGCTCAGAAGGGGCTTTTAAAAATTCCTTGCTAGGAAAAAGAGTATGCGCTATTTTGGAGCACAAATTGCTAATTTTTAGGATTGCAATCTTTGCTGTCTCTTGTCTGTAAAAGCCAAAATTAACTGCCAATCTACAATGAGGGAAAGGAAAACTAAACCTTAGATCTTGACACTTCATGTAATCAAATCCTATTTTGTGAATTGTCTAAATTCTAAAATCCCTTCTATAAACTGAATTTTCCATAATGTGATAAAAAAAAAGTTTCTTTTGTTTCTTCTCTTGATTTTGGGTATCAAGTCACATTACTCTGTAAATTCAGTGTGTGTTAAGCATACTGTTAAAACTTTCCACACTGAGACCCATTTCTAAGGGCTGTCAAACAAAATCTGAAACCACTAACTACTGAAAGCTCTGAAAATTCTGGGAAAATACTCTGAGATGATGGAAACAATGGTGTTTTTTAAGAAGAAAAATACAAATTGACTGTTGCACATTTCAAGTTAAAAACCACTACTATCAGTTTGCCCTTTTTTTTTTTGTTATATATATTTTTCCATTTTCTGTTTGTTGTTTAAACAGCAGGTCATTTTACCAAGATCCATATATATATATATATGTTAGCATGGTGTGGACTTTTATCCCTTGTGCCATTGGTACCACTGACATCCAGTATCATGTCTGTGTGATTATGTCATGCATTCTGTCCGAGAAACCATTATCATCTATTTTACATTTGTCTGACAGGTACCACCACAACTTCTGTTCTACATCAGACTATGGGTCATCACCATACTGATCCATCCCATATTAAGTATCTGCAGACTAACAAGAAAGCAAAAACCTCAGGAGATGCAGCTATTTTTAAAAGACTAAACATTCAAGACTATGTATTTCCTCATATTTATTTTTTAATAGTATTTTTCTAAAACATATTAAAATAGAAAAGATGTTCATCTGATTCATACAAAGAAAATACCAATAATAAAATAAGTAATAAAATACTGAAAATATATGAAAGCACC
The DNA here is from genome assembly GCA_013400855.1 of Buphagus erythrorhynchus. Lineage (NCBI taxonomy): Eukaryota > Metazoa > Chordata > Aves > Passeriformes > Sturnidae > Buphagus > Buphagus erythrorhynchus. The sequence continues at coordinate 9,865 of VZTT01032706.1, read as the reverse complement.
AAAACATTAAAATATTCATATTGGCAAAGACTCTATGAATATATTTCTGTCAATTTTACAGTAAAGTGCTATTCAATCCACTCAAATTAAGGAATTGGCATTTTTATAGGAGGGTTATTATTATCTTAAGGTTACAAATTACTTTGTTACTTTTCTCACTAAGATAACAACACATTTTGTTGGAAGCAAAGCATTTGAGTTGCATGCACATAAAAATGACCCAAGTAACAGCTTCATTATAAGCAGTTAACAATATAAATTGCCAAATCATTAGGAATACAAAATAATGAGAAAGAAAGTAGGCAGAAATGAGATTAGTGAAAAATTAAGAAGAAGCAGATGTGGTAAACCATTGTATAAATTAAGAGAGGACAGAAGACTGTGCACCAAACACTTTTGTAGCCTTGCTTTTTACATGGTATTTTTTAGTAATCATATTGCTGGCTTTATTAGTTAATCTGTTTATTATTTTAAACTGACCTTTTCTATTTCATTGAAATGATCCTACATCAGCAACACACTGTAAGCAAAAAGACAGAAGCAGAGTATGACCTTTATTTTTCCTTAATAATCACTTCTCATCTATTGAAGTCAGCAGACAAAACTAATAAATCTGTTACAAAGCCAATTTGTAGAAAAAATTAATTCAAGTAACATAATTATTTTAAATTTTCAAATCTCTTAAAGAGTGAAAATTTTAAATGTAGGAAAGATACCATCAGTCTCCTTTTAAGTTTTTATCATTTTAATGTACATATTTACAGCAATGAGTACAAGAAACCTTGTTAGCAAAGTTCTTTCTAGCTTCATGCACCATTTACACAACAA
>VZTT01032704.1:4776-37575 GCA_013400855.1 Buphagus erythrorhynchus | reverse complement strand
AACTGGGAGCACTGGGAGAGCTGGCAGGGAGCAGACCCAGTGTAAACAGCAATGCCTGGAGCAAACTGGGCTCACAAATCAATGATTCCCAGTCCAGGCAATGACAGCAACAGCAGAGCAGGTAAAAGTTCCATAATTTGTCAAAAACGTGACTGTCACGTGAGAGAGTCACAGGGCAGAAGGTGGGGATGCTGTGCTGCTTTCTCATGTGTTTTAGAACATAATTGCCCATGGAATGCCACAAAGAGAGGCAGGTTGGACTGTACTGCACATGGGAAGCTGAATTTTAAAGAATCTAGGTGGATCTTTGGACTCTGATTTTGTTTGTTTTGCAAAAAAATGAGTTTAAGAAACAGATGGGAAAAAATGAATTATGCTGGGGTCTGGACCCACAGTGTACGTCTGCCACAGGAAAGGCTGGTGTGCTGAGCCAGGAGATGCAATTTAGAAAAAACCCTTACTCCTTAGGATACATCAATTAATTCTTCTCCTCTAAGAAAGAAGGGCAAAGTTTTCCACAGTGTAAACTGTGGTTTAGCAGTTCTGCATGCTAAATAGCGCTTGCTTCATGTACTGTATACACAGAGGGTCACATTCACTGCAGAACACAGAAATAAGCAAACAAAATCACATTAAAGGAGATAATCTCTGTTTCGTTTAGTTAGCAGCAAACTGTCATAACAATATGTTTATATTTGTAAATATAAAGTCTGAAAACATAAAAGAAAATACTGTATAGTCAATTATTATCGGTTTCCACTGAGGATCTTTCAAGGGCCAATTTGACCTAGAATATACAATTCTTTAAAGAATTCTTAAAAGTCTTTAAAGTTACTCCAACACAAGCTATGTCAAAGCCATCTAAAAATGATGCCACATTTTTTCTTCTTGGGCTTTACAGAGCTGTCTGAATCCAAATGTCAGTGCATCACCCCAAATTTTTATCATGAAGAGCTGAGACGAAGCTTCATCACGTGCAAATATTTAAAGGAGAGCAAAATCTGATTAAAAGTTTCAATTAGAAAAGTTAAATATTTAAATATTTCATTTACTGCTAGTTCAAAACAAATGAGACTGTGATGGCAGACACCTGCCTTGCTTCCTTCCCCACATTCTTCATCTACACCATCATCATGTGGATTTCTTCCCAATATCCAGTCTAACCCTACCCTCTGTCTGTTTGAAGCCATTCCCCCTTGTCCTGTCACTCCAAGCCCTTGTCTCTCTCCACCTTTCCTGTAGGCTCCCTTCAGGTACTGAATTTCTTGATGGGTACTGAATTAATTTCTTGATGGGTTTGAAATACTCTCCTAGGGCCAGCCATGAGGAAGAGCAAAAGAAGGTCTTCTAAATTCTAAGTTTCCCCACGTTTGTTTGGGTGAATTTTACAAGATAGTTTAGGGTTTACTGTGAGTTCCTGCACGGTGAAAACAAAGAGCACCAGAAGGGATTGTAAAAACAGAACTAAAAAATCAAGCCTGTGGTAAATCATGGAATCACAGAATATCCTGGCTTGGAAGGGACCCACCAGGCTCATCAAAGTCCAACCCCTGGCCTGCACAGGACAGTCCCAAATCCCACCCTGTGCCTGAGAGCGTTGTCCAAACAAAAGAGGGATGCAAACCCTGAGGCTGGAGGAGAGAGGTCCTGTGGCAGAATGAGCTCATCTCACATCTCATAATGCAAAGGCTTGAAACAAAAGAAGGCAGATTTTCTTGAGCTGTGGTTATTTTTAGAGTTAGTAAACTTGACAGGATTGGGTTTAGAATCTTCAAACAGGTTTATGTTGATTTATATATAATGTGTTTATATATGTTACAGAGAATAGAAAAAACAGGTAATGACAAGTTTTTGAAGTCAGCTTGTGCCTAGATGAACCAAACTGCTAGACTAAGAGATTTTTTATTTTATTATTTTTTCCCCAGAAGAAATTATAACTGGGGTTTTGATCCAACAATAACCCAGGAAGACAAAACAGAGAGTGATGCAACTGCAATTTGTGTGATTTAGGAGTGCAGAGGCAAACTCCAGCAGCAGCCAGTGACACTGAAGGTTTCTCAGTGCCCATCATCTGCTGCACGTGGCTTTTCTCTGCCCTTGGCTTATCGAGGTGTGTGACACCTATTACTGAGTTTTTCTTTGCAAATGATCTCTGATGAGAAACCTGAAATGGTGATGGGAAACTGAATGACACAAACAAGGTGTGACATTTAAAAATCAGTCCTGGATTTGTGTTTTTTTTTTTTTTTAATCCCAGTGAAGGGCTTTGGCTGTGAGACTGGCTCTTTTCTCAAGGACACAGGAATATAGCAGCTCAGGAGAATCACTCCCTTCCAAACCAATGCATCCTGAATTTCCTTGACCTTTAACAGTTAAATAAGTCCCTACATATTGCAGCTTTTTTTATTCCAGAGGAATATTTTTACTTCTAGGCTATATGCTAGACATATTTATCCAGACTTCTACATTGAGAGTATCAGAGTTAGAGAGCAAAAATATTCAAACTGATCAAAATAAAGATGGATGTACCCAATTCTACTCGAGTTATCTGCTCTGCACATAATGTGTAAAGCAGGCCCAGTGTTAACTGCAGGGTCTGTGGGTAACACAGGGAGGATGACCAAGAGAAAGGAGCACTCCAGGAAACTTACTTCCAAAATTAGGGAGTAACATGACTATGCCAGAGAATGGATGTAGAAGCGAATTCCAGAACAATTTTCAGAGTGATTCCCTAATAACAGAAAGAGCTGTTTGCCAACAAATAAAATGGGGGTATTTTGACATGGATTTTGTTCCTTGCCATGACAGAGAAATTGAGTAGATTTTTCTTTTACTTCTAACAGTGTCTGATAGCCTGAAAATGGTTAACTAATGATAATAAAATCTGTACTTAAAATTTAATTCAGTTCTGTAATTATATTTCTTATGCATGGAGACAGAAATAAACTAGAGGAAGAACCTATTAGCCCTTTTGCATGTATAATTGAACATGTTTGATATTACTGGGTAACCTTTGTAAGCAACTGGCTTTGAGTTTATGCAAAGAGGTGAACACTTTGAATGCATAAATAACAATAAGAGGAGATAGGTTTTTGATTTTGTATTCTGTTCTTTTCTTGTTTGTGTCTGTTAGGTGCAGTCAGACATCCATGGCTTTATCTGGCTATCCATAGAAACATCTGAGAGATCTGACTTTTGCATCATTTGGGTGCAGTAATGAATAAGAACTGACATCAAATATCAATATTATTGGCCCAGCTAAATGGTAGCTGACATCCAACTGGACTGCTGAGGAGGTAAACAAAATTGAATTTTAATTTTTTTTTTTTGTTTAAAAACTGTCTGACATTATTTGCCCTTCAGTAAATCAATGGAGGAATGGCCTAGATGCTGCTTGCATTTTGGCCTGGGGAGGTGAAATTGGGCAGTAGTTCTCAAGCCTATTTTTCATAGTCTTTTAGGTTTTCCTAATATAACCAATAATTGTAAAAATACTCTGTTTTGTTTCAGGGAAACTTGGTAACCACTGTAATGATTCTTAAACCAGCAGATATGACACAAACACAGCATGGGAGACACTTGGCATACTTTTAGTTGGACACAAACACATATATACACATATATAAGGGAGCAAATCTTGTTCTACTTTAAATTCATGACTCAACCAAGGATCTACAGTCTTTATACTTCATTAGCATTGGTGATTTACCATTGCAAAGGAGATACAGAGCTTACCTAAAAAGGAGGAAAGTTGCATTTTTCTATGTCCTCAATTCAAAAGCAGCTATGTGAGTTTTGCTCAAATTTTCTCAGATGTTCCACAGGCAGAGAAGCAACTTGGAAAAATGCAGGGTTTAAAATGCTGCTGGAAGTGTTACCTGTTCAGCCCTGACATAACCACAAGTGCAGAGGTTTCTCCAGGGCACTGTGACTCCTGTGTCCCAGCAAGGCAGGACCCAACAAATGGGCACATTCCAGGTGCCAAGCTGGCAATTTTGCTCCATAGAGAACAGGCTAATCAGGGAATATCAGCAGTAGTAAGAGTTCTGGCTGCAAACCTTGCCCACTTAACAAAAAACCCCTATTAACTACAGTTTCAGAAGCATGGTATAGTAAATAATTCAGATTTAATCAGTTTCACAGAGCTTAATGAGGATTTATTCAATTTGTATAAATGCATTATTCTTTTTTAGCTTCTTCTCCACACAATATTCTTCCCCAAAAATACCCCTAAATATTTGGCACTGCCTGGATGGCTTTCTGATCTAAATTTTTTCCTTGTTTTTGTGTAATTAGAATTTCATATTCTTTCTGAATTCCTTTTGGCACCAAGCAACCCAAGACAGGATTATCACAAGCCCACTGAAGTGATGTAGGAGCCCATTCCAACTGACCTATGTCCAAGCAGAAAAAGGAGTGAATCCCTTGGGATCTCTCACTATTACAGCTCTGCACACACAGAGTGTGACCACATAGGCAACACTTCTGGCAAAACATGGGATGTGCAGACATTGGGATAAAAGAAAATATAACAAAACAAAACAAAAAAACACCCAAAAAACCCTAAACAAACAAACAAAAAAATCTAAGTAGGGTTTTTTTCAGCAATCAGCCTTCAGTATTGTCATTGTAGACTTCCTGGACCAGGTGTAAGCATTAGGTTGGACACTCTGGAAGTAGTATTGCACTTTGTCCAAACAGTCCATTATCAATGTCCAAAATAATTTCCATGAAAGTATTGTTGAAAATATGACTGTTTCTATAAAAACATTTTTCCTCATAAAATACGCATTTTTAAACAAAAATATTGACACTCAAAACACCTTAATCAGCTTGCTTAGGTTGGAATATTTTAATTTTTTGGTGAGTAAACTCTAGAGGGTAAGAAAATATTTCTCAAGTGCTGTATTTGGCTGAAATATAGCACTTGCTTTGCTAGTCAGCCAGTGGGACAACTCTTACTTGTACAACTCAGGGCCACTTTTTAATTTTTCAGTAGCAGAGTTAACTCATACAACTGCAGTCACAGCTTCTGAAGTTATATTCTTCACTCACTTTGACCAATGCTGCACCAAATGTTTCCATTTTTTACTAATTCAATCACTGAGAATGTCAACCAATGATTTTAGTCCAGAGTTAATGCCACTTGTAATATTCCTTACCAAAACTACATGCTTGTCTGGAAGGTTATCAACACGTGGTCTTTGAGCATCCTGTTAATCATTATAGATCACATGAGGCCCTTTGTAAATTAATACCCCCATTAAAGACAGTGCTGTGGTATCTCTACAGTATTTCCCTTGCCATGCTTGCTCCTGTTAAATCCTCTCTGTTCCCCATCACAGTGTCTCAGGGCACTGAGAGGCAGGTTGTGCCTGTCAAATACAGATACATGCACATGGCCAAGAAAGAATTAAGATGCCTTGGGAATTCCTATTCCCCTCCCTAACATCAGTTTATCCCATACCTTCTGTTGTGCCAGCCCCTGGGGTTTGCCCTACAAACACACAGGGCTGGCAGAGCAGTTGGCAAAGCAGCAGCTGATACTGAGCAAGAAGAGACTATTCAGGATCTCCTGCAGGAAAAATTAGTATTTTGCTCTGCCTGTAATGAAGGTGTCAGTGGGAACATGGGGAGCAGGAACACCACAAACTTATTTTTCAGGAAAGATGGTCTCTGAGAGAAAAGGCTGCTAGTGGCAGGAGAAACCAGCACATGCCTCAGCACTTCCACAGCAGTTTTGAAGAGCAGTGTGGCCAGGAAAGCTGCAGGAATCATACATGATTATGTTAATTGGGGCTTGTGGTTGGAGACAGATGACAGATGACCCTCAGAGATCCATATGACAAAAGCTCTTTATTGTCCCTGGACCTTTCTTAAACAGAGGGTTTGAATCTCCCAGATATACACATGTGATTGGTTGGGGTCTTAACACACCCTTTTATTTCCCTGGCCAGTGATACATCTGCACTTAAGGTTCAATGCATTGGCTGGGATCCTTTGAATGTGTTCAAATCCATCCTATCATTGCTCACCCAGGCACTTGTTTACTTCTAGGCTGGTTGAGTCCAGGGGGCTGCCCCAGAGCCAGTACATTACAACAATACATCACAAATGTTTGGGTCATTTCAGAGTATGGCCTCTAAGAGCCATTCAGATGAAATTCCTCCCTTCCCAAAGTTATCAGTCATTCAGACAGCAGTCTGTCACCAATTCCAGTCAAAATGGCTCCTTTCAGACAACAAATATAAATCAACCAGTTAGGGAAAAAAACTTAACAAAAAATTTCATTTAAATAAAGTAATCAATGATCCCAAAAGAGGAGAATGGCTTAGACATCATGCACTGATCAAAGGAAAAAGGAAGGAGCAGCAAGGAGGGGGCAGCTCTATTTTAACAGGCACTGGGGCTCTGGCCTGGCTGGCAGATGGGGTCACTGAGCCACCACTGATTCTGAATCAGCCCCAGAGGTCTCTGTGCCACCAAGGAGCAGGACAGTATGGGCCAGAGCAAGGAACATGATGGTTAAAGGGAAGAAAAAAAGGAAATTTGCATGCAGCACTTACCTTCTTGTTGAATGTAGCATGATTACAGGAATGCACATGACCCTGGAATGTGTAAACACGGAGACCCTAGGAGTGAAACAAAAAGAGAGCATTTAAATAAGTTAGAGCAATGTAAGTTATTCTATAGCCTTGGTGTAAACTGAATGACCTTGATTTTATGGCTGTGTGAAAATCAAGACACACTATGTGCTAAAAAGCCAGCTCCTGGTTGCTAGAACAGGAACATATTTCTCACCATTGCTAAGGATATATCTCCTTACTTCACATAACAGCCAGCAGAAAAGGTGCATCCAAATATCCCCAAGTAAAGCCATCTCCCTGGCTGGAGGGCTGGAATTAGAAAGTGGAATTGATCCTTCCAAAACACTGAGCTCTTGCTCTCAGGCAGTGAGTCAGTACATGTCTCTTGTTATTCTACACACACCATTAAAGGCTTCCTTAAGGAATCACAGGCATGAAATCAAAATTAATTATCTTTTGTCGTCTCCCACATTAGGCCATAAGTGACCTACATAGTGCAGTAACATACATCAGATGTCATCACTGATATCTGGCTTGTTCTCCCAGTACAGGAGCCATCCAACCACAGTATCTCCTGCTAAAAAACCTGAAATCTTCAGGATGGCAAGACAGGGGTACAGAAAAGAGATGCCCTTCTCTGTTTTCATAGAAACCACTGGCTTCATGGGTTAAAAAATATTTCCTGTTAAAAGTGAAGCCCAGCTTGGAGCAGTGCAATCATATGCCAAAGAAGAAATTTTCCCTCTAAGAAAGCATTTTATTAACACTGCAATTGAAAGACAATTTGTTGCATTTTTCTGGAGAGTTGAAAAAACCCAGACACAAAATCTGAAATTCCACTGCTCATCCTGGTCTTGAATCAATCTAACAGGAGCAGGGGTAACATAGGTTAATCATACCTCTGTCATGCTTTTGGAGTTTATATCAGCAGCTTAATCCCATTTTTATTTTCCTCATTAAAAAAAAAATCACTCCTACTCTGACATAAGAAATTTGAATTCTCTTTTTCACTGACAAAACCTCCTACATTTTATCATCAGCATGTCTAGCAGCATATTCTCACTATTTTCAACAAATCCTTTCAGAAAGCAGTTAATGAGGTTTGACCACAACGTAATTCTGAAGGGACACTCCTCGATAATGCTCTGTGGTTCATATTATATCTCTGAACCACTTAGGAGAACTCAGCCCAACAAAGCAGCAGTTGAAGGGGATTACATTGTTGTTGTAAATATCTCAGGGGTTAAGAGCAAAGAGGGAAAGAAGCTATTAAGGCTGAAGAGCAGTGTTGATGCAGGAACATATGGGGATTCATTATCTGCAGATAAATTCCAGTGGAATATTAGGAGACAGTTCTTGAACAGTGAGATACAGAAACTTACTCCACTCCAAGTAGTGGGGATAAAAAAAATCTCATTACTATAAGAAGCTGATTTAAAAGCCTGGAAATAAATGACCTTCTCCTGTATGTGATCTTTTGCCTGGACTTGGAGACCAAGGAGGCTCTTTCCAGCCTTGCTCATATGGCATTAGAATACAAATCTCTGATAAAGCCCAGCATTTAATGCTGCACAGAATTCCTTTTGTTTAAAAAAATGTCACCCAAAGAAGGGAGCAGGAAACTTTGGCAAATGCCATTTTGTATCTCACTGTATTTTTCATTTACCTCTCTCTGTTGAAGTAGTTTCTGCTCCAAGGCCACATGGCTAATGTGATCATACCAGGAAATTGGTATTATTCCCATAAAAGGATTGCAAGGCAACAAGAGAAGAAGGCTCTTTACTATTAAAAGCTCTGTATTTAAAGAGCACACCATCTACCTTAAGCACAAAAAGGTTCCCAGAGCACAGTTCTTGAGTCCTCCATAGTTTTCAACAGAGTTACAAGGGGAAAGAGTGCTTAAAAACCCACTCCAAAACCCTTGCACATTTATAAGTTAGATAATAGATATAGGCTGGATATCAGGGAAAGGTTTTTTCCCCAGAGGGTGCTGGGCACTGCCCAGGCTCCCCAGGGAATGGGCACAGCCCCGAGGCTGCCAGAGCCCAAGGAGCCTATGGACAATGCTCCCAGGGACACGGTGGGATTGTTGGGTGTCTGTGCAGGGCCAGGAGCTGGATCAATGATCCCTGTGGATCCCTTCCAGCCCAGCAGATTCTGTGATTCTGTCATTTCTAAGTAATAAAACATGAACCAATAAATGCTGATACAAGGAAAACTTAAATAATTACTTTCCAATTACAAATTCACCGCCAGAATAGAAACGCGATTACACAAAATTCCCTAAGACTGACAGGCAAATTAATTTGATAAAGGTAACAGGATAGGAGACAGAGATAACCAAACACACATAAGCAGTCTAGTGAGAAAAATGTCAAGGACATGAGGTATACCTTGTGGCCCAGCAGCAATATCGATTGCACCCAGCCCATGGTAACAAACCAAGTGCTGGCGCATGTTTTGCATGTAGAAAGTAGCCCTTGTAAAATAACTGCTGCTGCTCAGCAGGGTGTAGTATTTACCCTCAGACACTCTCAAATACCAATACACACAGAGTAACCTTTCCACAAACACAGAAAAAGCGTGCTGTCACAAAGCAGTGGAAAAAAGAAAACCACACGGATGCTGCACAAAACGGATGTTAACTTTCAGCTTTCCCTCCATAAGTCAATTCAGTATAAACCCTCTGAAAAGGATTTTAATAAAAGTAATAATGATGATAATAAAAGTGAGACAAAGGCAATGGTTCTGCAAAGTGTTTCTCAATACTATCAAAACTTAATTTCTAAAATGCCACTTTATTTTTATTCAGTGCACAGCTTGGGTTTTCTTTACCAACACTGGGAAATCTGACTTTTACAAACATAAAAACAAATCTGGAAGGCTACTACTTAGCTGTAATAGCTCAGGAAAAAAACAAATAGTAATAGATATTCTGTGGACCAGAACCCAAGTTAGCACTGAGCTTTCAGCACCAAGAGCTCAGCAGTAAGTTAATGAACTGCCTTTTGGACATGCATTCTGCTTTTCAGGCTTTAATTATAAAATAATCCACTACAGCACCACCAGTGCTTCATGCAGTGTGGAACTGAACATGGTGCACAACAACCTGGGTGCATCTGCCATTCCAATGCATTTCTTTAAGGTTCAAGTTGAACAAGAACAAACATTTGGGACTTGTATCACAAGGAAAAGAACAGGGAAAAAGGAGGAGATTGACATCAGGACAGTTCTTAGGGGAAAATTACAGTCCTCTGCTGTAGCCTGAAGGTCTCACTGACCACCACCCCTTACAGAGGGAACAATCACAAATTGAGAGTAGGAGCAGCAACAGAACACCAGAGCAGAACTCTGAAACTGGAAAAAGGCCCATTTCCCCCACCTTTAACCCAGGGGGTCCATCCAGTCTCATTGTATGGGACACTCCAGCAGTATAAATCATGGAAAATACATTATTAGTGCCAACTGAGTCTTGACTGAAATATTAATTGAGGAAATCTGAGTTCCATTCCCTCCTTGAGCTATTGTCCAATTACATTAATAACCATACATTCTTCCTCTGCAGGAAATACATAGATAACAGCAACATTCAAAGAAAACAAAATATAAAATGTTCTGCATCGTTGAGGTTTTGGGGTTTTATAATTATTATTCACACATCCACACACACATATAATTTTCCAGTCTGAAATCCAGAAATTAACATTAGAATCAGTGGTTAGAAACACCCTGGCATTATGCTGTGGAGCCTATCAACCTCTCAGCTTCCACTGAACACAGGCATTAATTGCCTGCCTTGGACTGGGAGAGAAAACTTTCCTTTGTTAGAATGAAACCTGGTATTGTGGAAAAGCAGCCTGATCTTTGGAGCTATGGATCTGTGAGCAGTAATCCTGCTGCAAAAGTAGTTAAACAAGGTTTCTAAATTCAAATTATTTTTTGTTCCTACTTTCAAAGGATAAAAGCCCAAGATTTGGGAATCAATAGTAAAATTCTGCTGTAAATCCTCCCTATTGTGTATCCACATGCATATAGGAATAACAGGGTAAGACAAGACAGGCTGAAGACAACAGTAATTAATTTGCTTCTTTGCATTGCAATAATTAAGTTCAACCTTTAACTATGTAACACAGCAGCTGAATCTTCCTATACTTATTTTAATTACCATTTCAGCAGCAACAAAATAAATCTCCCAAACTTAACAAGCCATATTGCAAGCACCTCTGAAGAAAACACACAGCCAAAACCAGTAGGGTATCATTTGAAAGCTACTCATGTTTCTCTGTTCTTTTAGTTTTCTTTCTGGATTTTGAATGCCTTGCTGTACATTAATATCTGACATGAACAAACTTACTTTGCAAGTCCAGAATCAAGATAACAAATCCATTAGATCAAGCTGGGTGTAATATCCGAGTCACAATAGGTAATTATCTTTATGAGTTTGATATGAGCTTTTAGATAACAACATTCGAGTATGAGATTTATCTAAACAGTGTTCAGATAGGAGATTTATTTGTAATTTCTTGGTTCATTTAGAAATTAACTCAAAGAAATAATGTTCATTCAGAAGGACAAAACTGAGAAAAGTGTTCAAACCATGAAGCACTCAGCTGTGAAAATGTTCACCTCATTCTCTTTATTAAAAACAAACAAAACCTCCCAACAGTTCTTCATGAAAGGTTTAATTGTATTTGGGGGAAAATGAAAGTTCTGAGCTTACATAGGTAGAATTTTCGCAGCAAATCAAACAATGTAATGCTCTGGAAGCTCCCTTGGCTGGATCTGAACTTTTCCTAAAGCAAGGAATGTTCAGTGTACTGTGATTTCTGGCTACTGACTCACTGGAAAGCTCTAACCTTCCTCTTTCCTTGCTCCATTTTCATAGCAAAGTGCAAAATTAAAACTGTGCATCCTTCTCCTTCCCATGCCTTATTCCCAACATGGCCTGTCTGCCTCAGCCAGCACTGGGGAGCTCTGCAGGGAATGTGGCAGATCCAGCAGAACTGTGCCTCCACTGTGCTGCAGGGAATCGTGTCCTTGCCATCATGTGCATGGAGACATCAAAAGGGACTTGGGTCTCTCCATGAGAGCAAAAGGAAACTCATTTTCATGGGATATGATGGGTAAGCACAAAAACTGGAGGAAAGAACCTAAGAACGTCTGCCCCTCCTAGCTCTGTAAGACAGCTCCTTTCTTTCCCAGCCCATACCAACCCTATGAGGTTCAACAAGGGGAAGTGCACTGGGATGAGGCAACCCTGGGTGTATGGGCAGACAGGAGAATGAGATGCTGGAAAGAAGAACCACAGAAAGACCTGGGGACCCTGCCCTGTTGGATCAGAGTCAGCAGTGCCCTGGAGCCAGGAGGGACATCCCTGTCCTGGGGGATCAGGCTCAGCACAGCCAGCCAGGCTGGGGAGGGGACTGTCCTGCTCTGCTCTGGGCTGGGGTGGGGTGGCCTCACCTCCAGTGATGTTTGGGGGAATCTTTGTGTTCCTCAATGTAAGAAAGGTATTAAGCTATCAGAAAGCATCCAAAGGGCAACAAAGATGGTGAGGGGCCTGGAGGGGAAGCTGTATGAAGAATAGCTGAGGGCACTTGGTCTGTTCAGCTGGGAGAGACTGAGGGGAGACTCATCAGGGCCTGAAACTTCCTTGTGAGGGGGAGTGGAGGGGCAGACACTGATCTCTGCTCTGTAGGGACCAGTGACAGGACCTGAGAGAATGGCCTGAAGCTGTGCCAGGGGAGATTTGGGTTGGATATTTGGGAAAGCTCCTTCCCCCAGAGGGTGTGGGGCACTGAATAGGCTCCCCAGGGAATGGTCAAGGCCCCAAGGCTGGAAGAGCTCCAGGAGTGTTTGGACAATGCTCTCAGGGATGCTCAGGGTGCGAGTTCTGGGGTGCCTCTGCAGGGCCAGGGGGTGGGCTCAGTGATCCTTGTGGGTCCCTTCCAGCTCAGGCTCTTCTGTTAATAACTCATTCCAGCAGCCTCCTGCATGCCCCAGGCTCTGTGTGTGTCCCCCAGGCCAGAGCTGCTCTCTCCATCTGCCCCATCCTGTTCCATCCACAGGGCTCCACTCCCAGCAGGGCAGAACCTCAATCCCAGTTACACCAGAGGCTTCATGGGCACATTCAGTGCAGTGCCTGAGCAGTGAGAACTGAGCAAATCTGAAAAAACAGTTTTACCATCTGTCACCACAGGGTTTACTCCATAAACTGAAGCACAGAACCTTCAGTGCAAAGTTTGCTTCTGCTCTCGTCACATGGAATAGACCCTGGGGGGAAAAAATCACACAGGGAAGGTTTCTGGATATTAGACCAGGAGTAAGGCCAAGGCATACTCAGATGTTTTGCAATCCCTTCTTTGGGGAATAAAATTAACTTGCCATCATTTGTATGCTCTATTATATAAGGATTCACAGAGGCAGGTGTGTGCACCAAAACTGAAGTACATCAGCTGATGGGCTCTTTTTAAAAAATAGAACTTTAAAAAAGTTCACTACATCTTCCCAAAGAAATGGAAAAGAATTTAGAATCTCTTTAAAATGCATGAACTTCTATAACAACTTTCATACAGTGAAACATTAAAAACTCAAGAAGCAGCATTTTTCTAAATCTGGTAGGTAACAAAAACTAGAAAGAGAGCTCTGCCTGCCAGCTAAGCCCAACACCATGCTTTTCATCACAGACCAGCCTTCCTTTCACTTCACAGTTAGTAATACCTGCTATTAAATATATATAAAAAAATCTTAATTAACCTTGCTCTGGAATACCCCTGAATTACCTCATTTGTGTAAGTCTGAACTTTCACCTGAATGTAGTATTAATAAACCTTTTGTACCAATGATGCAGGCATATTAATTTTTCATAATTGGGATGACAAGTATGTTTCTAGGCCAAGACCTTGTATGCTAAATCTGTTCAAAGTGAACCTCTAAGGCTCTCCTAAAAAAACCTTAAAAACAAGAGTATATAGTAGAAATGCTGACAGATTACATTCTTGCCAGCATAATACAACCTGACTCAAAGATAAATGTTTCATGAATTAAAAAAGTTGAAAAAAGCTTCTCTGTTCAGCTTTGTTCTTGAGATGAAAGTGAATTATCTTTTTGTCTTCTACTGACACTTGGATTTTTGTACTGCAGTCTGCAGAAAACTGTAACTACAGACAGTATTTAAACAGACATGACCGTGTGGGATTCTCTCCTCACTCAACTCCTGTAAGAGACATCAAACTTCCAGCTGCATAAGGAGGAACAAAGGTTTTTTTGGGAAGCAGATCCTCTCCTGTAGCTGCTTCTGTGAAGAGAGAGAAATGTCACCTCCAGTTGAAGAGATCACACATGAGCACAGTCCCACCTGCACAGCCCTGACAGGACAGGCAGGGAGGGCAGGGAGAAATGCCTTTGCTGGACCCATCATTCCTCTACAAGAAAATAAACAGTATAAAGAAATCCCTCCAAGATATTGAAATTCTTTCAGGGAGAGCAGAGCTGTGGATTACTGCCCTGGTTGGTACTGGCAGATGGGTTCATCAGCAGAAGCTGTTTCATCTTCCTAAGATCTGTAAGGCAGCTGAACACACATCACCCTGCCAGCACCAGGAAAGCCAAATTCCATAACTAATCCCATTCCTATCCAGTGCAAACTGGGAGTTTCAATTGTCCAGGGAGGGAAGGATCAGCAGTGCAGGGGCCAGGGAAATCCTGCTGTGAGTAATGTGCTGGAGCTCCTTAGCTGCAGATTAACCCAGGAACTTTGCAGCACTTTCAATTAACTTGGCATTCCATGGCTTTGCAAAACAGACCAGCCATTTCCAGGAGAGCAATGCCTGAATGACAGGAGCCTGCTAGGGCTGCCTAAAATTAAACACCATGAGCTCTATTACTTTAATGTAAAAAAGATCAAAAAGATGAATTATAAATGAGCGGGAGCTTCTGGTGGAATATAACTGGAAAAGTTACGAGTCTAGTGCAAGCATAGAAAAAATACAAAATCATTTCTGTTGGCTATGAAAATTAAATCATATGAAGGCAGAATAAAACAATGTATACATAATTTAATTATATATAAGAAAAAGTGAGAGCACTACATGTGGGAAATAATTTTTTCCTTATCTGACTATGAGAAGTGGCATGTGAGTCTGAAGGGCTTTAGTACTCTTAAAAACTGAAGCTAAATTTTGGCCAAAATGCCAAATTGTTGCCTTTTGTGAATTCCTATCAGAACAATGATTTTTTTTCATAGCAGGAGAAAGGAAAAACTAAGTGGCTTTAACTGCAAAAGCTGATATAGAGACAAAATCAGGTACATACACAACCATGTTTATTAAGTAAGACAAGGGAGGTGGCCTAAACATTTTTAAAAAAAAGAAAGGAAAAATAAAAAGTTAATTAATTTATTTCCTTCAAAGAGTCAGCATAAGTCAAGAGTAAGTCAGTAAGATACAAGTTCTTACTTGTCTGACAGCCACTGGGAGAGGGTTTACCTCTATTGGAATAAAGGAATTTGTAAGCCTGCTGCATTCACAGTGTAAATTTTGTCCTGGCAGTCACCACGCATCAAATGCATCTCAGCCAGGCTTCAAATGGCAGATGCACAGCAAAAAATACCAAAATAAAAACAACAAAAAAGGGCAAACCTAAGAGAACGTGGCTGCAGCTCTCCTCCACCAACCAGCAGTGCTGAACAGCTTTGCAAGGGCTGGCTCCTCTTTGATCTCTATTTCTCCATTCACCAACAGGAAGGGAATTGACTTCCCAAAGAAGGAGGCTTGGCAAAGAAACCAGGATCTGAATGGGAGGGGAAAGCACACCACTTGCTCACCATGATCTGCTTTTCCCAACTCCTGCTGCTTTGGGAATAACAGCATTGTTGACCTGAATAACCAGAGAAGAGAATAATCAGAGAAGAGAATCCAGACTATTTGGCTAGAAACATTGAAGAAGTCATTCATTGAAAAAAAAAGTCCCTGCAAGAAAAAATAAAAAGAAGCAAAAAAGTGACTGTGTAGTTAGAAAAAAAAGTCTTTAGATATCAAAATTAAAATGAAAAAATCACCAGTGGAAGAGGAGAAAACATTGCAATTAGCTCTTAAAAATGCACTGTCCACAGATTCTCTATACCAGATCCTGCTTACACCATCTACAGATTCTGAGTGAAAGGGAAAAAAAATCATTGTGAAAGCCCATCATAGTTATTCCTATCCTTCTGCAATTTCAAACTAAGAATTCTGTAAGTATTTGAAATCAAATTCATGCCAACATTTTCAACAGTAAATTTTCTAGAGAAAAAAGAAAGTATTGCAAGAAGGTCTGGGTAGTGCTGGGAGTAGTTCTATTTTTGGTAAGTCTGCTCGATATCTAAGCTTTATTTTTCATCATAGCACTGCTGCTCCAAATAAAAACCTGTATTCAGTCCTGATGCAAATGGAATTAGCCAAAACACCAATTTTGAAATTCCTACCTGCTTTAAAGAGTTTACTGATCACTCCACAGCATAATTATTTTAATCATTAAAAACATACTCTAGTGGTTTAGCTTTGTTAAGTTTATTAATGTTTCCCAACAAACTTAATGACTGAAAAGACATAGGAACAAATATAGTTTTTGATCCATCAATACTGGCACCAGAACTGATGACTGGACTTATGGGACCAGAGCATGCAGCTATTTATGTCACCTTCAAAGAAGCAGGAGTAGAGGGGTTAACTAGAAAACCTTTAGTAGGAATACCCTGTAACAAAATTAAAAAGTTAAACATGTGACATTAAAAAGTTGCACATATGTACATAAATACATAATCCTTCATGTGCAATAAGCTGTCAAATAAGAAAAAAAATACTGAAAAAGTCATGCCAAAGCAATGTGAAATTTTTAAGGAATGCCTTTGTCAGGGATGAGTACAACATTTAGCAATTGAGAAGCAAGAACTCTTCTCCTGTTTTAGCATTATTTTCCCAAGATATTCATGGCCTGGCAAAAGACTGAAGTGACACTGAAGAGAAGCAAAACTCCTGGCAGCCTTTTCAGAGGCCTCTTGTAAAATTACAGCATGATTACATCACCTCTTAAATAAAAAAAACCCAAAAAGTTCCTCACAAAGTTCAGCCTGTCAGAATTGCCAGGATTGGATCTGGGACCAAATGTATTATGACTGAGCTCAGTGCTGTATAAATACTAGATCCATTCTTCAAACAGCTTGCAGGACACCACCAGCTTGATTTTACAGTCACAAAATCTCCCTGTGAAATCCCTGCCCTGGGATTTTTCCCCAGGAAAGGAAGGGTTGTGCCTGGGGCCCTTGTCTGAGCAGCAAGGAGATGTCAACAGCAAGGTCCCACTAAAGAAGCTTCAGAGAAAAGAATTCCAGCCTTGGGGTTGGTGAGTTATTAACAGCAGCAGGCTCTGTAATTGTTGGTGAAATAATCTCATTGACACATACAGCTAGGAAATAGAGGGCTCATTAACAAAGCCTCCAGCCTTTATTAGATCATATAAATAACCAAGAGTGCCTGCAAAAGATCGATTGCAGCCTTTAAATGTTTACTGAATCAGTGTTTAATTAAGACAATTTTAATATGCAAATCAAGCCTAATTATCATCATTTGTTAATGTTAGTCTGCCTGAGCTCTAAACAACTACAGCTGCAAATATGGTAACACCATCATATTTCTCCTGCTTTTCTCCCCCTACAAAGAACTGCAGAGGAAATGATCGAGCTGCACTCCCTGTGTGTATGATTCCTTACAACACCACACTTCCATCTGCTCTTTGAAGGTCAAAAAAGTGCTCAGCGTAGCATAAAATGCAGTGGAAATGTTATGCATT
The DNA here is from genome assembly GCA_013400855.1 of Buphagus erythrorhynchus. Classification (NCBI taxonomy): domain Eukaryota; kingdom Metazoa; phylum Chordata; class Aves; order Passeriformes; family Sturnidae; genus Buphagus; species Buphagus erythrorhynchus. The sequence goes on along the minus strand of VZTT01032704.1, from coordinate 20,161 downwards.
TCTCCACCCACTTAATTAATTAATTAATTAACGTATTTCCTACCCCAACTCCTCTGGGAGCTTCTTTTCATGAATATCTGCCCTTGTTCCACGCAGTGATTGAATGGGTGGGTTTCTAACACACACCTTTGTCTCTCAGAAGCTGATATTGGGACTTTTTTCTCTTCCTATTTCCTCTGCCCTGGGAATAGTAACCTTCCTATGCTGAGAAACCACAGCACTATGGCAAAGCCCCTGGAAATGAAAGTGTGAAGCAAGCACAGCCTTCAGCATTGTGATGGGAGAAAACAAATGTCTGTGTTCTGATTCTTGAAGAAGTAAAATTAAAGCCTCAAAACCTCCAGGAATTTATTTTGGGAAAGAGGGTGGGGCAGCTGCAATACAATCCTGGTAGAAATAATTTCCTTTTCCTGGCACTGCTGCTCTCCTGATGGCACAATGGGCTGCACAGATTAAAATGAAGGAAGGGAACCACTGCCTGCTGGGCACTATTGATTTGTTGTTGAATGCTTACACTGACAGCGGGGGAAATATGAAATGCTCCTGTTTGCAACACTGCACAATGTAGAAAGTCACTTCTTTGTTTTTCTTTGCTATTATGTTTTCTTTCTTCACATTTCCACTCCTTTGGAGTCTGTAGCTGCCAAGCCCTCAGCAGGTTGAGGGCAAAACTACTTGTACTTTCTGTAAGATATTCGGTATTTCTAAGGAAAAGATGTCCTCATGGAAGGAAAAAAAGGACATGCAGTTACAAAAGGCCATGAGTCTTTCAAGACAGAATGAATAAAAAAAGTAATAATCAGAGGAGAAATGAAATACAAGAGACAACTTGAAAAGTCCTCAGTTCAAATGGGAGCAGAGTGGCTTTCACCAGCATCTGGACTGGCTGGTGGATGAAAGGGCTCCCTACAGGAACCACATTTGGATTCATCTGGGTAGAGATCTGTCAGGAAGTCACTTCCCAGCTTCTTTTTGAAAGATTTTCTCTGCAGACAGCCTTGGAGAACAGGCCATGTCCAATAAAATCTGGGCATGTTACTGCTCACACAGCAAGTTCACACCAAAGTTGGGTCAGGCTAGAGCACAAATTTGGGCTGGGGGACAAACCCTTAAGCAGGAGGAGCCCCTGGCCCATGTGAACTGCAGGCAGTGAAGAGCCAAGGATGGAGAGGGGGCTCCAAGACACAGGCAGGTACCAATTCCCTCCTCCCCAATATGCTCCCAGAGGGAACTGTGCAGGACAACAACTCCTCTGGGAGCTGTGGGTGCTTCTGAACCTGAGGAAAGCACAGGAATTTGAACTGAATCATGTGAGGAAGAGCCTGCAAAGTTTAGTCTTCTAAAGTTCTCCAGCAGCTGTTATGAAAGATGTTGACACTCTCTTATCCTTCATTAGAGAAAACATCAGGATTTTCAGAGCTGGAACTCCAGTGGAACTGTGTGCAATGAGTGAAACAAGTACACTTTCAAGAAATACTGCAAATCCAAGAGCAGGGAAGAAAGACTGGAAATCAAGTGCCAGCTCAGGCACATGTAGGAGGCCTAGTGGAGAAGTTCCGTGCTCAGACATGGAAAACAAACACCTTGGAGCTATTCCATCAGGACTAGGGCAGGGAAGGGAACACCAGAGGAGCCCTTCACAAGTTCAGTTCATTCAGACCTTCACTCCTCACTGCAATGCTGCCTTGGCTGGTTTTGCACAGGGGACGTTTCCCTAAGAAAACCAGCCCTGATGTGCTTCAAACACACAGGAACTGATGGGAGAATTCATGGCTGACTTCTCATTTTCCCAGTCACCTTCAAGCTACTCAAGTAATCCTGGACAAGAGACCTTCTTTTCTGTTCCAGTTGCAACTTCCCATCATGGGAAGTGCTGTGCTCTGCTACATCTGCTCCAGTTTTCCCATCCAGTTACATACAAAACCAGCTACAAGTGAGGAAAGTTCTCTTACTGAACAGTTACTCTGCTGTCCCCACTATTTTTTCATGTTCTCCAGTTTAAACTTGTTATTCATATCAAAAATGCACTGAATGCATTTTGATATCTGGTCCCATTATATGCAATGTCCATTCACTTTGTATCCTGTTAAAGGTGATGGAAAGTTACAACATTCCCAAACCTCCTCCTATCTCAGCAAGATGAAACAATTCCTGAGTCAGACAGGGATCTGACAACTCCCTAAAACACACAGACATATCTCAAAGCAGATATTACTGTCAAACCCCAAAGAGTTTTAAAAATTAATTCAGAAAAAAAAAAGATCTGCATTAGACATGCACATCAACAACTCTGCCCTGTAGCAATGTTCAGGCATCTTCCAAATTAAATGGCACTTCTTAAGCAGAGATCTTCTCTGGGCTCAGCCACTTGAACATCCAAGTTCAAGAACATTGTTAAAAGAACTTTGCAGGTGAACATTTTCAACACAATTCTGATTAGCAAAGAATGAAGTGCAAACTAAGCTTTGTCTTTTCAGAAGGCAAAGGCAAAACATTATATATATTTTTTAAAGGAGAAGTGCCTTCTTTGATAGAATGCTTTCGTTTGGGTTTGATTACAACCCCCCAAGATAGTATTTTTACTTTTGCTCTTTCTCCTTTCCTGTCTCCCTCATCACTTAGGGTCAGCACACACAGTCATCTCTTCATCTGAGAAGTAGTTCTTTCATTAATTTTATTGGTTTTGTACTTTTCAATTTAAGCAAGAGCTTCACTGATTACTAAAAGACAGGCAAGTGTTTTTTCTTAAATTAGAAAAAATTTAACATACCAAATATAATTTAGCAAAAAGAAGCTCAAAAAGAAAGCACATAACGCCCTTTAAAATGCACATGACCTATAACTTACATTCCAGTTTTGCAAATTTTCAGATAAAATTCTAAAACCTCATAGTGTTGCACAGTACAAGACAAGATGGCACAAGAAGTTCTGCACTACAAAACACCACATTCTGTTCATTTTCTCTTCAGTGAACTGAACTGCAGATAAATGACCCAGAAACCAGCAGGAAATGAGGACATATCACCAACGGGGTTTTATGAATATTATTTGTTAGAAGACGTAACTCTCTTAACAATACCTGACCCGTGACTAATTTCAGGGGGTCAGGGTGATCTTTGCCCTCCTCTGTGTAGGGCATTATTCTTCTCTAGAGAAGTTCAGAGGTTAATGAATAAAGTGCCAGCAAAGAAGAAATGAGACTGAGCAAGAAAATGCTCGTTCTTGGTCTCTGCTATAAATAATGCTCTCATTAAAATTCTGCCTTGGAAGAAAGGCAAGTCCATTAGTCTAGGAGCTAATTTTTACTGGCTCCTTAGATGTATGCATATTAAAAATTCAGCGTTTATAATTGCCAGCCATCAACCACCTAGTCAGTGCTGTTCTTGGAGTTTTTAATTATTTACTTCATTTGCATAGACACTCCAATTTATGATCAACCATTTGGTTATCAAGGGACAGTTTTAGTAATTCCTCTCTTGCGTTTTTATTTATTCCTTCTGTATCCCCAGCAGGAGAGCTCAGAGGACCTTTGCCAAGGTAGGTGGCAGTGGGATGGGCTCATCCCCAGCCTCCCACCCTACCTCATGGCCAGGTTCCAAGGACACCTGCTGGACACCTGTATCCCACCCTGGAGCATCACAATGGGGTACAAGGACAGCCCTCCTACCCAATGCCTTCACCTTCTCTTCCTCACCTCCTGCTCAAGTCCTCACCTGGTTCCTTGGCCCCAGAAGAGGAGGGAGGGGCTCACACCTGGGAATGTGCTCCCTCTTTTGCTGCAGGTGCTCTGGCACGTTGTCCCAAAGCTGTTCTCCTTTGGGATTCCAGTCTGGGGCTGTGTTCTCCTCCTCCCACAACCTCACTCTGCCCCCTGAGGATACAACTGCTGTGAAACTGCCTCCTGCCCCATCCTCCCTCGGGACCAGCTGCTCTGCTGCTCCAAAGCAGACATTCCATGTTTCTCCTCAAAGTGCTGTCTGCCCAGTGCCTTGGGCACATGAGAAGGAGAGAAAACCTTGGGAGTTCTGTGGTGGCACAGGAGCCCACCCCAAGTGTGTGCCCTGGGCAGCCCCAGTGCAACTCCTGCTGCCAGCACACCCTGCAGCTGGGCATCATCCCCCCAGGGACCACCAGCCCAGGGGACACACTGAGTCCTGAAAAGCCCCTCAGTTTTTGGTTTATCCTGAAAAACAACTGAATTACCAAACTCAAGACACGCTGTCTGTCCTCAGTGTTCCCTGGTGGGCTCAGCAGCAATGGGAATGATTGATTTACCATCCTGGTATCCCTGTGCCCTCTCTGGGCACCAGAGCTGGTGGCTTTTTGCAGACAGGAACCAGGCAGAAAATGCCATGGGAGGGAGCAGCCCTGCCTGGCAGGAAGGGAATTGATTACCTATCCCTCTTTTTGCCAGGAACCACTTCTTTGCTGTAATTCATACTTTTCAACAGCCAGCCTCCAGAAGGCTTTGGGGGAAGTGAGGGCAATGACACCAGAGATTACAAATCAATCACTATTATAGAGCCTTTTATTTGGTAGAAGCTTCCGAGCAGAAAACAGATACCAAAAATATATAATATATCCTGATTTTTTGTTAGCTGTTTCCTTTCCTTAAGCTCTTTTATGCCCTGTTTTTCTCTTGACACTGTTGCTTACTTTGCTTTCACATCGATCTCTCTTACTACTTATTTTTCATTTATCCTTGATTTTATCTTTCTATCATCTTTCTCTCTCTTAACCTACACTATCCATAGTTATCTGGGAGGGAAGTAGAACGTGATCTATCTACTCTACACTGTCATCTTCCCTCTTGTTCCATCCCAGATCCCTCTCAAAAATGGGACAGTAACACTGACAGAGGACAGAGCAAGGTCTACAAAATTGATATTGTCCTGAAATCATCACTTAGATCACCCTGCCTGCTTTTGGCCAGGGCATTATGTGGGCTTGGCACAGCAGGATCCATGCAATAAGGAAAAATTCTGGTGATGGAATGGGACACCCCTCACTTGGGGGACACTTCTCATCAGGGCAGGAATTTTTTAAGGGTCACCAAGGGTGCAGCCAGAAGGAATCAGAACACACTGTTACTCCAGAGCTGGGAAGGTCCTGAGCACCCAGCTCTGATTTTACTCACATTTATGCTTTCTCTCATGATTTAATTCACATCCTGTTATTAACAGAAGTGTCTGTCAACAATTGACAGAAACAGACCTCTTCTAACAATAAACCTGGTCAAGGAACAGGTCAATTTAAATAAATCAGCAGACACGAATTTGGTAAGATAATATCAGCGGTGCTAAAAAACACCTTTTATAAAGTTAAGGCTTACTGAATCAAAGCAATTTTCTGTTCTAAAATATTAATCAGTTAAGATTCCAGTATATTGTTAGAAACTGGAAAATAAATCAAAAGTGTCAAGGGGGAATATCCAAAAGTCTGGTTTTGCAGAACAGAGGTTTCCTCCATGAATTGATACAATGAAAGTTTTAAACCTATTGACTTTTCCTGCTAATGCAAATCACCCCAACCTTGCAGACAGCAGGATACAGCTCATGGGAGGTACAAGTGCCTGAGTGACCCATTTCAGATACCCTGACACAGGCTATGGGATCCAAGTTCTATTCCCACTTCTATTTTAGGATAAAATTGTTGACAGAACCAGTTCCAGTCAGACCTCCCTGGGCTGCCCAGGCCATCAGCAGCACAGCAGCTCCTCTGCCAAGCACTGTGCTGCCCCAGAAATCCTTCCTGAGCATCTGCACTGAGCCTTCCCTGCTCCCCCCCTGCTATGGAGAAAATTTCCACCAGGATGCCACCCAGCATGTGAGAGAAGCTTGCAAAATAAAGATGTTTCCTCAGAAATAATTGGATCAATCAGGTTTTTATGATTAAATTCTCTTCCATCAGATAATATTCTAACCGTGTTAAGAGTGATTTTGTGTTTAGCTCTGTAACATAGCCTCTGTAATTATTTGGAAAACTATATTGTGTTTACTGTATTGATTCAACTATTGGAAATCTTGAGATTGCCATGAAATATTTCTATTTATTATGCCATTTCTGAAGTTGAATATTGCTGAAAATAAATAGCAGGCAATTATTTTAATACCCTCTTACTGCACATTACTTATGAAGATTGTTCTAAAGTGCTAAAGACAGAACCAATTTATCTAAACAGAGTTATTTAACACCAGGATGGATTAACTTTATATAGTCAGGTAGGCAGAAACTATGGAACTCTTTCCTTTCCTGGTCTTAAATTAAGGAAAAGAGGGCTGCTCCAGAACAAGTCAAAACATTGCCTTTTATACCAGAAAGATGTCCTCCATCAAAATCTCTGCTACTTTGGTGATGCTTATAGAGCAGTTTGGTGCTATTCAGGAAGTTTATATTTTATATATATAATATAAGCACCATTTGCAATCCATCTTACCTGTACCTAAAAAATTGATCATTCCCTCTAAGCTCATATACACAAGGAAGAAGATTTACAGAAATGGAAAACAATTTTTTGTGTTTTTTTTTTTTTTTGTCTGTGAATGCTGGCAGAAAGCCACTGTTTTCCAAATCTGTAGTTTTATGCCCCTGTGTTCAGCAGATGTTTATCTAAATCATTTAAATCTGTCCTTTCTGTTTTAGACACATTTAGTATTAAGGAACGATCCCTGAGTAACAGCATACATTAAAAGTTAATTAAGGGGAAGCTAAAGAAGAAAGAATTACTTTTTTCATACCCCCAGAAGACATTTATTTCATTTTGGCAGGGTAAAAAATGAGAAAATTTGGAGTAAGGTGTGAGAACTGGCAACACATATTTTTTGGGAAAAGCTTTATTATCCATTTCCTTACATGCTAATTAGGAAATGCAATCCACTTGCTAATGTTGAGTGAGTAAGAAATGTAAATTGCTCCATTAATTTGTTTAATAACAAAACTCTCAAAAGTGGTAAGTCAGACAGCAGATGGGGGCTGTCACCACAAACCCAGCCCAATTTTGAATATTTCACCAGTACACACAACTTACTGCCTTCTTAGTTATCATCAGTGCTGAGCAATATCCTTATTGTTTTAGATTTAACACTGATATTTACTCTTGACTACTCATAAGTGTTTCTAGGGTAGAAAAACATATCTAGAAAAGGTGTGCAGCCCCATACCCATAGGCACACACTTTTGCAGGTGTGTGGCAGTTGTTTAACTCTCCTTTACAGCAAGTCACACTCCAGTGGAAACACCAGGGTCTAAATTAAAAGCAACGTGTGCATTTTCCTCCAGAAAAAGAGTACTTTTTAGATTTAAAAAAGTAAAAAAGAATACTCTTCAAATTCATAGCAGTTCTTGAAAACTCCACTTTCTAGATTAGAAAAAGAAAGGTTTTAGAGGGACACAATTACACCAAAAAATCTGCCCCTAAACCAAATTTATTCAAATATGTTACACATTTTTTCCCAGAAAAAAACTGCTTAATTTTTTCCCCTCACAGTATCTTGCAATGCCTCTCCCATTTCGTATGAACCTGACTTTTTACAAACTCCAGTTACACTCATACAAATACAACTGACACTTCTTTGCACTTTAACTGAGTCAAATAAATTCTACCTGCATTTCCAAATGCAGTGAGATTCAAACTCAACTTTCCACCTCAACCAGTAAAACCAGTTGCATGGCAGCACTGGATGGAGCTGGGAAGTGGGACAGCTTTGCCACAGGTCCTGACCATTCTGCAATTTTGTAGTTTTTGCTCCAGCAACTCTTTGTTGCTTTTGCACAAATCTCATATAAAGCAGGAGAGATTTAAATCAAAAGTAAGCCTTTGCACAGTTGTACCAACACCCAGCACTGAGTAATCTCCTTTCCTGTGGTTTGATCACAGTGCAGAATTGGGACATTGATGCTGCACCATTGTCACCAGCATGGGAAGATCACAGACAAAGGCTTTGTCACTTAATGTCACTGAATTGCTGAATTCTGCTTCTTGCCTACCAGCTTTGTCCCAGTGCTTCCAATCCAAATGTAATGTCTTATTTCTGAAAGATTATTGCTTTCTATAAAACCTTTTCTGAGGGAAAAGAAACAATCAGCTGAGTAAGGGACTGGCATATAAAATACTATCATTTGCAAAACACTGGCCTGAAACCCCCTTGGAGGCAGAGAAGTTGGGCTTGAGCCACAGAAGAGGGAAAACAGGAATGCCATAATCACATGTTTATTTTTAGAGAAAATGAGAAGCTAAATAAACTGTAAAACCAGTCTTTACCAGTAAATCCTTTCTGTCCTGAAAACCACACTGAGCAGAGTGGGAACAGCCAGTTCCCAGGGGATCAACTGGTGGGACCTTTCTGGCAGTGCCTCATCCTGCCTGTGTTGGTGCCAGGACACTCTGAGTCCTGGAACAATTAATTTTAGTAGTGCCACAGTGAACCACTGCCAGAAATTTGAACTTGAGAGACAATGATGTTGCTGCTGAAGATGGTTTTTCTGCTCTAGGTCTGCAACCACCCCGCAATCAAGAGGGGCTTTGGGACTGCTCTCCTGAAAAGAAGCTCACAGACCTCAGCCTGCCAGGAAAGCAGGACACAAAACATCCAAACATAACATTTATGAGAGGATTAGTGCACTCACAGTTGGATTTGTCACGGGATAGTGTGGGACACCAGGATTTATGGCAGGGATGAGCAATTGCATGCTGACTGCCTTGATAAATGTGTGTCTTTGAGGTATGTCTAATTATTCCAAGAAAATAAAGGAGATGCCAGTATACACAGGAGGAGAAAACACACAGAGAAAATTCTGTGAGCAGTCCTAGGGTACTCAGAGGAGAAGCCTGTCATCAGCTGAAGAGCCTGGCAAATGTCACAGTGCAAGAAAACCTGGCTGTCAACTGCAATGACACAGCAAGTCACACCTCTGACTGGAACACTGTCTCCTTGATGGGAAATTCCAGATGGGCCCAGTGATGCAGACAGATGTCTTTCCACCTCCTCACATAAATTTCAGCATGCAATTAGCATGGATTCTTTGCTGCTGAGTGAGGGACAGGATACCAGGAGGGACAGTTCTCCACAGGGTCACTTCTGGCTCTGACAATGCCAAGACACCACCTAATATGCAAGGCAGCAAATGGACATGTGCTCCCATTTCTATGTGAAATCCCACAAGGATTGTCTCCTGGAGCACCTTTAAGTACAACTGTACAACACAAATGCTCCTTTTGGCTCTCCTCTCCAGCAGCCCATGCCAATGTCTCCCAATTCACACTGACACTGCTCAACACCTGAAGCTCCTTCTCAGGACCTCTGTCATATTCTTCATCCCACCTCCACCATTTTAGCAATCAGGTCTGCCTCTCATTTGTATCAAATTAATCCTTTCTACAGAACAACCTAAAAACACAAGTGCAGAAGAAGATCCCAAAAAGAGAGAACTGAATATGTTGTATTTTAGAGTATCAGGTAAAACATCTTGATGCTCCCTGGAGGTCCTTTCCAACTCAGCATATTCCATGATCTGTAGGTTATTAGTGCAGCACACTGACAAGGCAAGACTCTCACTTTTAAATGTGCTTTTCTCATGCCCAACACTGCAGCCCAAGGGTGAAGGGGGAGATGGAAGAGAGACGAAGTGATATGGTGGAGTGACATGGTGAAGTGATATGGTACAGTGACATGATGAAGTCATATGGTGCAGTGACATGGTGGAGTGACATGATGAAGTGACATGAAGTGATATGGTGATGTGCCTACCACTCACATGCAAGTCCCTGGGGCTGTGAAAAAGACAAGAAGCACCTCCTAAGTTCCATATCTGTATTGCAATAGATCAACCACACTTAACATAAAATATCCTCAACTACTAACCATGCTTCTAAATGTGGCAGAGGAATTCAGCTGTAACCCAAGGGCTGCATTTTGGCCCTGGACTGTAGCATGTGAACAACACCTCCCCGTGCTGCTGCCTTCAGGGTGTCAGAGCACAGAACTCTTTAACACCTGCGAGTGCCTGGCAGCTCCCATGCATCCAAAATTCCATCCTTTGGGCAACATTTCAAGTGTGAATTCCTATTTCAAACCTTCACCATCCATCAGTGCTCCATGGGGTGTTCTACCCAAAACCAATTTGGCAGCCTACAGCTTCTCCTGCAAAGCCAGGGCCCTCAGCTATTCTGCACACGACAAAATTAAGCTTTCTTGAAGCAACAAGAAAATATTTTTATGCAAATATCTTACAAGGGCTGAAATTCCATTTGTCTGAACACAACATAGCTGAAGTCATCCCGAAGTTCTGCCTGCTTCTCAGTTCAAGCCATTTCCCAGGCAGTGTCTGGTTGCTCTTAGGAAAAGGACTTGAAGCCTAAAGCAGCCACCCCCTGAGGTTGTGGGGAGCCAGAGTGGGAATAAAAGAGTGGGTTAAAAGGCAGTCATCTATACAAGCACAGTGAGTCATCACCAATATTTTGATTCAGTTTTTACCAAACTGAAAACCTAATCATTGAAAATGTTTTACTTAATTCACATTATTGTTAGAAGAAAGGAAATTGATTTGTAAGGTTTGATGTTTGTTTGGGTTTTAATAGATCTCTGTGAGAATGTGTGGCCACAGTCACCATGGGGTTTAACTTCACAGACTAACAGATATATCTAGTTCTCTTACAACCTGAACTGCATAGGAATTCCATCACCCCTCTTCTCTCCCCCCCACCTCATCAAGAAGAGGATTTGGTTCAGAGCAAATGAGCAGAACTGGAATCCAACTGCAGCCAGCACAACAATCACTATCCAACAGTGTAAGTTGTTGGATAAGTGTTGGTCTTTTTAAAATTTTTCTGGTAAACACCTTTGTGCTCTCCTCCCTGCCACCTTTCACACCTGTAAAAATCCATGGGCCAGCCTGACTGGCATCTCAACCCTTACTTCTCATGCCTATAAAATAATAATAAAAACAAATGCTCCGTGTAGTACAAAGCATTGTTTATGACATTACTTAATAACATCATAATTCCAGTTTTGTGGAAAATTTTGTGTTCTTGGGTTGAAGTTTCTAGTTTCTGCCCTGGGCTCTCAGCTATCCAGTTTTGTATCTCCTACTGCACTTCACACACCAGAGGCCTGGTCTGGAAGAGACATGTTAATATAATATCATCTAAGTAAATTTAGCCATTATTTTTAATTAATTTAGGTATTGTGTGGTCAGTGGTCATCTGGTAGACACATTATTACACACATGCACACACCAAATTGCTTTTTTGCTAATGACTCATTTGTTCTATTCCTGCCTGTTTCAAAAAAGCGATTAAGTTGAAAATGACCTTTTGAAGATTGTACTTGTGGACCAATCTTTTCATTTTTAATTACTTACTTTGGTTTAATTGTTACATTAGGAACTATTAAGAAAGCAGCCAGCTTCATAATCAATAATTTAATTAGAGTTTTAGGACCAAGAAGTCAATGCAAATGTTATTCTGCAGCCAGGCCTTTCCCAAAGCCTTTGAAAGAACTTTACTCCCATTTTGTTTCAAAGTGACATTGGTGACATAGAAATCAAACTCATTCCTACTGCAATACATCCTGCCCACACATTCTGGATGGACACAGCAGTTGGTAAGAAGTTCAGATTCAGGTCAGTCTGCATCCTGCCCAGGCAGGAGCACAACCTGCTTCCCTCATTTCCCTCATTTTCATTTCACCCCATGCTCCCCCAGACCTTGTGCCAGGAGCCTCACAGTGCTTACTGGAAGCCATGGCCACACTTCCAATATGTTAAAAGTATCTACTTATAGCTCTCTAATTACTACTCATATTCAAAGACAAGCAGCAAGTGAAAACAGATGAAATCTGCCCCAATGGGTGGTGAATTAATGCCCCCCTTCACTGCACTGCTTCTCTCTGCCTGCCCTTACAAACTGGCAACCCATCAGTGCAAGGAGCTGCCAGTGCAGTGGGAATTGCAGGGTCTGCTGCCTGGTATGCAGGTGTCCCCCACTTGTGATTACAAATATATCAAATCTATCTATCTATCTATCTATCTATCTATCTATCTATCTATCTATCTATCTATCTATCTATCACATCAAATATATCAAATCTGTGATTACAGACCTGTGGATCACATGGCTTCATCACCCCACACTGCCTTGGCCAGCAGCAATTCTCTGGCTGAGTGCTGGGAACACATCCCCATCACCCAGCCTGGGGATCCAGGAAAACAGCACAGGGATGAGAGGGAGCCTTGAACCAGAGCAGCAGCTTTGGAAAAAGGCACTGAGCCCTGCAGGGCTGCTGCAGTGGAGGCAGTCCATGTCCTGGGAGCTTTGGGAGCATGGCAGCAAACAGGAATTCCAGGCTATTCCTTGCTAGGGATGGATCACAGGGCTGCTCCAACCCTGGGAAAGGCAGTGATGTGAGGAAGGAGCCAACACTTGCTCCAAGACACCAGTAAGTCAAAACCAGGCTGGGCTGCACTGCAATAAACCTGCTCTGAAGGGTGCAGACTTTGGAGGAAACTCCTGCAGAGCCCCTGGGGAAACAATGAGTGCACAGAAAAGAAAGCATCCAGCTGCAGAGGATCCTGGGGCTCTTGGAACTGGCTCACCAGAGAATGGTTACTGCCCCAAGGCTGCCAGAGCTCAAGGAGAATTTGGACAATGCTCTCAGGGACAGGGTGGGATTGCTGGGGATGGTGCTGTGCAGGGCCAGGAGCTGGGCTGGATGGTCCTTGTGGGTCCCCTCCAGCTCAGCAGATTCTGTGATTCTCCAGCAGCAGCTTAAGAGACTGTGAATATCATGATGGAAAGTGTTACTTTAATCTAACCTCACTGCCATTTATACATTTCACATGAATTGCAAGTCAAGCTGAAGATTTAAGCTTTAACACACAGAACTGCCTTGTCCTCTCAAAGACTTCCCCTTGAAATTAAAAATGCAGCTTTTTTATGTTTTGGGGGAAAGGCAATGGAAGACAACTCATTAATGGGCTGAATTCCCACTGGCAACAGTATTCTGACATCCTCTGGACAGGAATGGACATATCACTGAGCAGGAACAGCTTAATAAAACAATTACAACCTTTTAAGGGCCACTAATTCACCTGGAGCTTTAGAATCATGGAATCATTTAGGTTGGAAAAGACCTTTAAGATCATCAAGTCCAACTGTTGAGCTCTGCAGAACAACCTGCCTGATTCTAAAAGGTTTAGTCTGATTTAAACCTAGTTTAACAGGGAAAAAAGCCTTTGGGATCAGCTGATTAAACAGTTTGTTAAACTATTGATTTAAATGGTTTGATTTGGAAGACAAGACAAGGGAAAGACACAGTTCCAGTGTGAGGGTGAGCCTGGGGACAGCAGCCACACACAGTTTGAAGGGCAGTGCCCTTCAAAGTGAAGGTTTTCCTGCCTCTCAGGAAGAAAAAAACCCACAGCAAAACAAGAACATTGGATATTTCCTTGCTTGCATCTGGGTCAACTGATCCAAGTGGCACTTATATGTTCATTATTTGAAATATTTTATTGCAATCTGCTTTTTCAGTGAGGTTGTTTTGATATAAAGTCAGAATGCAGCATTTTTAAGAACTACATTGACCAAATCAAGCTTTTTTTCCCCCAAATTGTTTTTCATTATTAGAAAGAAATCTTGACTTTTTTCCTCAGTCATACTTTTGGTTTTTAAAAAATTGGCACTAAGTCTGTAGGAAAGCATCCCAAACAGATTTAACATAAACCTTTTTGAGTTTTACTTTTGTCTTTTGTGATACTACTTCTGGGAGAAAACATCATCTGTATTCATAACTATTTGTTCTTGATTTCATATTTCACTCTGACTCAAATTCCTTTTCACATTAAGACAGAGAGTTTTAAAATATGAACCCATTATTTACAAATTCATGCCAGGAACTGGACTTATCCTTGCACATCCCTTATTTACAGCAACATAATTCAATTGCACTGGGAGATTTGGAGTTTGCATGGAAGAGCTCTTTGTCTCCAATAGTGACAACTTCAATCTTTGACCTACTTTTGAAGAGGATTGATTTGGACCTTAAACTGCCTGTCAAAGGTTTTTTAAATGACCCATCCTGTCTATCCACTCAGCTCGTGAATTCATTCCTCAGGAGTTCAAAAGGGTTCAAATAAAACTGACAAATCCAATACTCTGAGGAGATTCTGACTGATAATTTTGTGTCTAAGGTGTTTACTTGGGGATAAATCAACTGGAATAGGCTAAAAATTACAAAGACAACCAAATCACTCCCTTTTGGCTGCTTAATGCTTCTCTCATACACCTGATCCTTAAATACTTTGCCATTTTTTTCTGAATTTGCCTTGTGAATGACCATTCCAAAGGGACACAGGCAAAGATACCCCCATCATAGATAGGCAGAATCTCTGCAAAGATCTGGATGTGCTTTAAGATCCAGGGATCTTAAAGCACATCCAGATGTGCTTTGCAATCCTGGGATTGCAAAGATCCATGTGTTTTAAATCTACTGACAAAAAAGTTCTGACAAAATCCATATTGAAAAGCAAAATGTCTACAAGTTAATTTATACTTCACTGGAAGAAAAATACAACAATAGGATATGTAAGGGAATTACTAATTTAGAAATTACTAAATAGTGATAAACACTGGAAAATAGGTGGTCTAAAAGATAATTTCATCAACAGAAAATAAATTAAAAAGGTTATCTAAGGAATTTATAAGTTTGGAACAATTTCCCTGAATTTAACCAAAAGTTAACCAGCTTTGAGCTGCAACAGGAACCACAGCAAGGCTGTCCCAGGCCAAAGACATCCCAGGGTGGAGAGGATGGGCTGTACTGTGAAGGAGAAAAATGCAAGGTTGCAGCTTAGATCAGCATCCTTGTAATTATTCTACATCCATATGAAACACACAGGCAGCCAAGTGCTCATCATTAAAATGCTGCAGCACAGCTGGAAACCTCAGCCAACAGCTCAGAAACTGCCCTGTGCATGGGTTTATTTATTCTCTGCTAGGACATGGAGTGAAAAGCTCCTAGAAATGGCCACTGTCCTCAAATGACCCACATGCCTTCAGCCAGAGCCCTGTTACAAAGAAAAATTTAAATGATCACCCCCAGATTCTTGGGGTGACCCTGCTATTTCTCTGGATGCACAGATGGATCATTTTGGGACAGATCATGAAGAACAGAGCAGGCAGAACCTGGATTGTAACACTCAGAACATGCTGCTGGGGTTGCTGAGGGTTACCAGGTGGGACATTTGGGTTTCCCTGGTATTTCCCACAGACCCAACTGTGTGGGAACTCCACCAAACTCAACTGATGTTCAAGAGCCATTAGCACACCATGATGAGCACAGAAACTGTGATTTATTAACAACTGCTGCTCTAACAAGGGCTGTGCTCAAGA